>MDKH01043103.1:0-38786 GCA_005239495.1 Nicotiana undulata
ATTGCGAGATTATGCACGAGGGGACATGCCGTGCCTTTTGCTGTTCATTATCTGTTCTGAGACTTTAAATTCCTATTTTTACTTTTTACATTTCAGTTATTACCCTGTTCTACTGTGCTAGCATTTTGTTGCCCCTTTTACCCCCAGCATGTTCTCCCCGTATCTGTTTTTACTTGCTTATTTCCGTCGATATTTTTCCTGTTATTATATAGAATTGCACAGGTACATATATTGTTGTCGGTCCTAGCCTCGTCATTACTTCGCCGAGGTTAGGCTCGGCACTTACTCAGTACATGGGGTCGGTTGTATTGATGCTACACCTGCACTTCTTTATGTTGTGCAGACTACGCAGCCAGACCCGGTGGTCACTGACGATCGGAGCATTCCATCAGTTCATACAGGAGACATTGAGGTAGACCCACAGACGTTCGTGGGTCTTGGAGTCACCTTCTACCCTTCACTTTCAGCTCTGTCTTATCTTATAGTTTCAAAGACAGTCATATGTACTTATTTTCAGACCATTGTAATTAGTAATCTCTTAGGAAGTTCGTGAGTATGTGACACCAGTTCTGGGTTATATTTATGGGTTTTACTTCGAAGCTTGCTATATCATTTTTGTAATTCGTTAACTTTCATGTTGTTAATTATAGTTGCCCTTGTCATCCTGTTCATTTTAGTTGTTAATGAGTTTTATTTAGTTCAAACGTCGCCTTGTCTAGCGAGTTCAACGTTAGACGCAGTCATGGCCCGAAGGTGGGATTTCGGGTCGTGACACGAATCCAACACACAAGGATCATATTTCAACATAACTTCACCCTGCAATGCGCGACCCCATCCAAGCGTTGGTCCTTATTATATACCTCGCTCTCCCTTGCTCAAAATCAACAACCACGTGAAATAGATATCAAGTACTCAAAATGCATTACCATAACCACGGAGAATCGGACGATACCATGCCACACGAACCCGAAAGAACATAACCAATACGCTTCAATCCTGCAATACCCAATTACTTATTCACTAAAATCCCGCTATAAGACCACAATAGAACAACATTATGTGTGCCTAAAACCAACGAATCGCAACTCCCCGTAGTAGGGAAGAGTAACTCATAAATCATCCCAGAACACAGATAAGCCCAACAACCACTAACTGGCATGCCCGTAACAATTGCACTTCGTAGCCAATCAATTCAACTTGGTGCAAAACACCTATCCCCATTGGGCCTACTAATGAACCCCAAATCACTCCGGTCATACACAATGTAACGACCCGACCGGTCGTTTTGCGTTATCGGATCTCGTTCCCCTATATAAGTCTTCCCATAGCGGCTTCTTGTGATTTGTGACTTGCGGGGACTGGTGGTTCAGGTTTTGGTAGTGCTTTGAGCAGTATAGGAACACTTGGTTCCTTAAGGTTGGCCAAGTTTGACTTCGGTCAACATTTTTAGCAAACGACCTCGAAATTAAGTTCCGACACTGTCAGTAGCTTTGTATGATGATTTCGGACATGAGCGTATGTTCGGAATGGGTTTTCGATAACCCGGGAGCGTTTCGACGCCCGATATAGAAATAAGGATTTCCTTAAATTTGAAGGCTCGAGCGAGTCCGTATAATGAATACAGACTTGTTGGTATATTTTGACGAGGGCTCGGGTGGGCCCTGGTTCCTCCCGGACACCACACGAGGCCAAAAACCAGCTGAAAATGCAGCTGGTGCACCTGATCTGGTATGACCGCAAGTGCGGTTGCCCAGCCGCAGGTGCAGGACCGCTCCTGCGGTCCTAGTATCGTAGGTGCGAAAACCAGAGGAGTCCCCCTTTCTCGCAGGTGCGGACCAAATTCCGCAGGAGCGGAGCCGCAGGTGCGGTCTCCCCTCCGCAGGTGCGACCCCCAGCCCCACTCACCCAATTCCGCAAGTTCGAGCCCCATCTCGCAGGTGCGATACCGAAGGTGCGGTCCTCGACCCATAGGTGCGGAACCCTTGGAGGCCAATCAATGTATTTTAATTTAAACACGTGATTTCCTTCATTCTTTTCATTTTACACCTCCATTGAAGACTTGAGAGCTTGGGAAGAACTCTCCACAACCTAGCTACTGTTAAGGTAAGTGAATTCTACCCTAGAGTTAGATTAATACATGAATTATTAATGGGATTAACTACTAATTGGTGGAAAAATCAATATTTGGGATAGTAACCTAGGGTTCTTAAGGAAAATGATGAATTACCACTTCATGCTATGAATTCAAGTAAAAATTGTATATTTTCGGTCCTTAGGCTATGGGTGAGTGATTCCTTCGAGAATTTTTGGAATTCGAGCATGCGGGCTCGGGGTTGAATTTTGGGAATCCTTCAAAAATGATGATTTTATTGAATAAATAGGATAATTTCCCCACATGGCTAGTTGCGAGTCCTCGGGTGTAGAGTTCAGAGTTTCGGGCGCATTCGCGATCCGAGAGGTAGATTCGACACGAGGTGAGTCTCCTTTCTAACCTTGTAAGAGGGAGTTGTCCCTGTAGGTGACTTATATGCTATGTGCACTTGTTTTGGGGGCTACGTACGCACCAAGTGACGAGAGTCCGTACGTAGCGGCTATCATTGTTATGTCTGGGAAGTTAGGCCACAACATGCCTTATATGCTTCCTTGTAATGCCTTATATGCTTCCTTGTAATGCCATATGTACTATGAGATCATGTTATGTATAGTATTGTTTCTCTGAGGCTTTATGGAAATTGTTGAATTGAAAGGAATTGGTTATGGAAAGTAAGTTTTATAAGTTATTGTGTGTGCATGTGACCGCTTCGCAATTTAAATTCCGCGAGCGATGTGTGATTTCCCCCACTCTCATGGGAGCGGGCCATACGCCACGGCGGATTGAAATGTGCACTTTTGGGATGGGCCGATCGATCCTCGGCAGTGCACAGAGATGATATAATTGAGAATGCACTTTTGGTACGGGCCGTTCGATCCTAGGCAGTGCATGGACGAGATTTGTACTATGATATGATATGATTACATTGAGAGATGCACTTATGGGACGGGCCGTTCGATCCTCGGCAGTGCATAGATATTTTCCTTATGACTCCGGCCAGTTGTCTTATTCCTGTGTGCGCATGATTATTTGGCATTGTTTCATGGATATTGACTTGTATTAGATATTTGGGGGAAAGAAAGTGGCCTTTGTTATTGTTCCAGTATTTTCTTGGATTTATGTGCTTTATACATAATTTCTATTCACTCTCTTACATGTCTACTGCTTCTATTTTATCATTGTTATATCATACTGTTGGACCTTAGTGAGTGTCAAGTCGACCTCTCGTCACTACTTCTTCGAGATTAGACGGGATACTCACTGGGTACATATTTATTTAATATGTACTCATGTTGCACTTATGTACTTAACTGTACAGGTTCTGAGGCTGGTGCATCTGGTTATCAGACCGGACCTAGATAGTGACCGTAGTGGACCTGACTTCACGGTGAGCTGCTTCCTCTGGCGATCCCCAGCAGCACCATGGAGTTTCACTTACTTTTGCTTCCCGTCTATTTATTCAGACAATGGGATTATATATTCTATCTTTTGGTTATCCTGTTAGTATGCACGTGACACTCGTGACACTAGTTCCTGGCACACACGTAGTGGTTGTTTTGGGACTTTGGGTTGTATATATATGTGCTTGTATTTTGGCTCGCGCTTCTTTATAGCTATTTTATCTACCACTAAGTTATTATCTTTCGATATCATGGTTTGACTAGTTAAATACGGTAAATGTGTGAATAATTGAATCAAGTAAAGAGAAGCACTTAGTGAAATTTACGTTGGCTTGCCTAACTCCGTTGTTGGGCGCCGTCACGACCTGGATTAGGATTCTGGGTCGTGACAATGTGGTATAAGAGCTCTAGGTTCACGTAAGTCTCACGAGTCACGGGCAGATCCAGTCTTGCGGATGGGTACAGAGACGTCTGTACTTATCTTCAAGAGGCTATAGGGTGTTAAGAAACATCTCTTCATTCCATCGTATCGTGCAATCAATGATGTACTCAAACTTGTTTTTCTATTCTCTCACATATGGTGAGGACGCGTGCATCTGACGTTCCTGATCCGGGAAAGGCCGCTACCCCCGCCACTCGAGGTCGTGGTAGAGGCAGAGGTAGGGCACCTGCCCGAGGTAGGGGACGAGGGCGTCCCAGAGTTATACCAGTCGTACCACCAGAGGACCCTATTATGGAGGAGCAGGACGAGGTGCCTCCAGTAGCATCTGCTCTAGTGGATTTCATGACGGGGCCAGGCTTCCAGGAGGTCATGGTTCGTATGCTGAGATTCATGGACATTATGTCCCAGACTGGTTTATTTCCAGCCGACCCTGCTACTTCTCAGGCGGGAGGGGGAGTCCAGACCCTTACCGCCCAGGCCACAGGTCAGGCAGCAGCAACACGTCATACCCCGGGTACACCGCCCGTGGGTGGGGGTTCAGCCTGTAGTAGTAGCCCTAGAGCCCAGGCCAGTTGCAGAGGGTGACCAGCAGAAGATGTTGGATAGACGGACCCGACTTCGCCCTCCAGTCTTCGGGGTGAGGATGCCTAGGATTTCATCGATAGGTGCAGGGACATGCTGCACAACATGAGGATTTTGGAGTCCCATGGGGTCGACTTGTGATGGCCCATAAAGGGGTCATCTTATGTAAATCTAATCGTGATTGTTTTGCGAGGCCCCAAAAGGCTGCGTTAATATCACCTCAATGTGCGTGCGCAGCCCGGGCGCGTAGCCGGGAAGCCTTTATGTGAAAACTTGATTAATAGTTGAATTTATGATAATAATTGAATAAAGTTGACTTTGGTCAACAGTTTTGGTAAACGAACTCGGATCCGTGATCCGACGGTCTTTGAAGGTCTGTAGAAAAATATGGGACTTGGGCGTATGCCCGGAATCGAATTCCGAGTACCCAAGTCCGAGAAATGAATTTTTAAAGAAAAATGGTTTATGAAAATATCAAAGGCTTATGAAAATGAACCTAGATGTGAAACATGTGCTGCTAGGGCCCGTGTTATGGTTTCGGAGCCCGGAACATGTTCAATATGTGTTATTTGAATTATCTGCGAAATTTGGTAAGAAACGGATTTGATTTGACGGGTTTCGGATCAAATGGGAAAATTAGAGTTAATGAAGTTTGAGGATTTTCATGGAATTTGAAATTTATCTTGATATGTGATTTTATGTTACCGAGGTCCGAATTAAATTTCGAGACCGGGAATAGTTCCGTTATGCCATTTCTGACTTGTTTGCAAAATTTGAAGTCATTCCGAGTAGCATAGGCCCGTTCGGCGCAATGAAGTGAATTCTAGAATTCTTAAGTTCTTAAGTTGATTCAATTTGGTTTTTGGGGTTGAATTTTGAGTTTCGTTGTTGTTTTCCATGTTCCGGAAGTTTGATCGAGTCCGTATCATGAATACAGACTTGTTGGTATCTTTGGACGGGGGCTTAGGTGGGCCCAGGTGCCTCCCGGACACCACACAAGGCCAAAAACCAGCTAAAACAAACTGTTGGTGCAGTTGTTGCTGGTGTGACCGCAAGTGCGGTTGCCCAGCCGCAGGTGCGGGACCGCTCATGCAGTCCCAGCCTCGCAGGTGCGGATTCTCCGCTGGTGTAGAACAAATTCCGCAGGAGCGGGTCCGATGGTGCGGAAACCCCTCCGCAGGAACGATGCCCAGCCCTCTTTCCCAATGTACGCAGGTGCGAGCTCCAGGCCGCAGGCGCGGGTCCGTAGGTGCGGTCCAAGGGCCGCAAGTGCGGAAGTCGCTGTAGCCAGCAGTGTATAAGTGCCAATTTCGGGTTCTTTTTCATTTTTCACTTTCAAACTCCATTTAAAGGCTTAGGAGCTTGAGAAAAACCTGCCCACGACCAGTTCCAGTAAGAGGTAAGTAAAACTCCATAATGTTCTAGCTTTAACATTATTTCCTAGTTAAATTCTCTAATAAATTATCTAAAAATCATAGAATTAGGTTGTGATTTTCCATTTTAGGCCATGAATTCAAGTAGAAATCACACATTAATGATCCTTAGGCTATGGCTGAGTGATCCCTTCGAGAATTTTCGGAATTTGATCATGTGGGACCGGAGTTGGAATTTGGGAATTCTTCAAGAATAGTGATTTTAGTAAATAACTAAGATAATTTCCCACATTATGCATGCATTGATATTATTTTACACCTTTTTGGCTAGTTGCGAGTCCTCGGGTGTAGAGTTCGGAGTTTCGGGCGCAATTGTGGTCTGAGGGGTAGATTCGACCCGAGGTGAGTCTCCTTTCTAACCTTGTAAGATGGAATTGTCCCCATAGGTGATGTATATGCTATGTGTAAACTGTTTGGGGGCTATGTACGCGCCAAGTGACTAGAGTCTGTACGTAGCGGCTATTATTGTTATGTCCGGGTAGTTAGTCCCACATCATGCCTTGTATGCTTTCTTGTAATGCCTTATATGCTTCTTCTCGTAATGCCTAATATGTTTTCCTTGTAATGCTTTATATGATTTATTGTGACGCCATATGTACTATGGGATTATGTTTTGCATAGTATTGTTCCTCTAAGGCTTTATGAAAAATTGTTGAATGGAAAGGAATTTGTTATGGAAAGGAAGTAATTGAAATGAATATGGGATCGGGCCGTACGCCACGACAGTGTTGAAAAGAAATTGAAATTAATATGGGATCAGGCCGTACGCCCGACAATGTTGAAAATAAATTGAAATGAATATGGGATCGGGCCATACGCCACGGCGAGTTTAGAAGGTACCTTATGGGAGCAGGCCGTCAACACGGCGGATCTAAGAATTGGTGATTTATTGTTTCGTTCGGTGGTCTTACCCTAGAAAGTGCTTTATTTTTTAGTTCAGTAGTTGTTTGGATTTTCTGCTCCTGATATGTACCTGTTGATTATTTCCTGACATGCATATTGTATTTCATTATATTCTATCATATGTTATTACTGTTGGACCTTAGTGAGTATCGAGTCGACTTCTCATCACTACTTCTTCGAGTTTAGGCGGGATACTCACTGGGTACATATTTATTTAATATGTACTCATGCTGAACTTTCTTTTCTTTTCTGTACTTGACTGTATAGGTCCGGAGGCTGGCACGTCTGATCATCAGACCGGTGCTAGATATTGATAGCGTGGCCATACTTCACGTTGAGCTACTTTCCCGGCGACTTCCTAGCACCACCCTGGAGTTCTTTTGTTATATTCTCTGTCCATTTCATTCAGATTGAGACTCTGTATATATTGTAGTCATTGTATATTCAGTAGTTTCCCGTGACACTCGTGACACTAGTTCCTAGCACACTCGTAGTGAATATTTTGGGTTGTTGGATGTACATATGTTATGCGACATGCTTATTGGTTAATTTTCCGCACTTGTAGTTTTTATTTCACATCACCCCCCATTATTATGTTTATATCTATTTAAAATTGGTTAAAAGATGGAATTTGCGTAACTGGGGAATTATAACACTTAGTGTAATTTGTGTTGGCTTGCCTAACCCCGTTGTTGGGAGCCATCACGACCTGGATTAGGATTCTGGGTCGTGACACGACTTCACTAAATTTCAGTTGGAGGGCAGAGCTCGCAGGTGGTGGCAATCTTATATTCTTAGCAGGCCCGCAGATTCTCCTCCTGTCACCTGGGGTCAGTTCGCTCAGCAATTTCTTGACAAATACATTCCACCTTCTGAGAGGGAGGAGCTACGGGGTCAGTTTGAGTGACGAGAGCAGGGGCAGATGTCTGTGACTGATTATGAGGCTATATTTTCTGAGTTATCCCGCCATGCCCTTATGATATTGCCTACTGATGCCTAGATGTTGCGGAGGTTTGTGGCCAGGTTACATCCATGTATTAGGGCCACCATGGCCCGAGAGGTGGAGATAGGTACTCCTTACCAGCTTGTGGTCGAGATAGCTCGACAGATTGAGGGGTATCGGTTAAGGAGCAGGAAGCTGGGTCAGCAGGGTCAGCAGGCTAAGATGGCTAGGTTCTCAAGGGATTTCAGGGATGCTCCGGCTAGGAGCAGAGGTCATTTCGGGGTTGGTCAGCCTAGCAGGCCTCCATATTCCGCACCTCCACTACCTCCTCGAGGTGGTTCAGTGAGGCCTCAGTTCGTTGCCATGCCAGAGCATTCCTACTGTCCTCCAACTACTCATGGTTCACCCAGTGGTTACTACAGTTGCCAGAGGTCCTCCGGTTCTTATTTCAGTTCTATGACCGAGGGTCCACATTGCTTCCTGGCTATTCAGGGGTCTTCCTCCTCGGGGCAGCAGGCTATGGTACCTAGAGGTTTCTATGAGTGTGTAGATCTAGGTCATATGCAGAGACATTGTCCCAGGCTTCGGGGCAAGGCAGTGCAGTAGGGTTATCAGCCTATGGGTCCAGCACCAGCAGTCTGGCCACCTAGAGGTGGAGGACAAGTCGACAGGGGTCGTCCTAGAGGGGGAGGCGAGTCAAGAGGAGGTTAGTTAGGTCCTGTTCACTCTCGGGGAGTTCAGTCTTCAGGTGCCTCAGCCCGATTTTACGCCATTCCGGCCAGATCAGATGCACTGGCCTCAGACGCCGTGATCACAGGTATTATCTCAGTTTGTGGTAGAGAGGTTTTAGTATTATTTGACCCAGGGTCCACCTATTCATATGTTTCATTACTATTTGCTCATTTTCTGGATGTTCCTCGTGAGTCCTTGGGTTCACCTATATATGTGTCCACTCCTGTGGGCGATTCTGTGGTTGTATGCCGTGTCTATCGGTCTTGTGTGATGACTTTATGTGGTTTCGAGACCAGGGCAGATCTTTTATTGCTTGATATGATTGATTTTGAGGTTATCCTAGGCATGGATTGGCTATCTCCTTATCATGATGTGCTAGATTGCCATGCCAAGACGGTTACTTTAGCCATGCCTGAGTCGCCTAGGCTAGAGTGGAAAGGTTCTTCAGTTAGTGCATCTAGTCGAGTTGTTTCCTTCATGAAGGCTCGGCATATGGTCGAGAAGAGTTGTTTGGCTTACCTTGCTTATGTGCGAGACACCACCGCCGAGTCTCCGACTATTGATTCGGTGCCAGTTGTTCGAGAGTTTGCAGATGTGTTTCCTTTAGACCTTCCAGGCATGACTCCAGATTGAGATATTGATTTCTGTATTGATTTAGCTCCATATACTCAGCCTATTTCCATTCCCCCGTATCGTATGGCTCCTAAGGAGTTGAAAGAATTCAAGGAGCAGCTTGAGGAGTTGTTGGCTAAGGGGTTCATCAGGCCGAGTGTGTCACCGTGGGGTGCTCCAGTTCTATTTGTGAAGAAGAAGAATGGGTCTATGCGGATGTGTATTGATTACCGCCAGTTGAATAAGGTTACTATTAAGAATAAGTATCCTCTGCCGCGCATTGATGATTTGTTTGACCATTGTAGGTTGCTCGTGTGTTTTCCAAGATTGATTTGAGATCGGGTTACCATCAGTTGAAGATTCGGGCTTCAGATGTTCAGAAGACTGCATTTCGTATCAGATATGGCCATTATGAGTTCCTGGTGATGTCCTTTGGTTTGACTAATGCCCCAGCAGCATTCATGGACTTGATGAATAAGGTAGGCAGGCCGTATATTGATTCCTTTGTCATCGTCTTCATTCATGGCATCTTGATCTACTCATAGAGCCTCGGTGAGCATGTGTTGCAGTTGAGAGTTGTGCTCCAGACCTTGCGGGAACAAAAGCTATATGCTAAGTTCTCCAAGTGTGAATTCTGGTTAGATTCCGTGGCGTTCTTGGGGCATGTGGTATCCGGAGAAGGTATCAAGGTTGATCCTCAGAAGATTGAGGCAGTTAAGAGTTGGCCCGTCCTACTTCTACTATAGATATCAGGAGTTTCTTGGGCCTAGCAGGCTATTATCGCTGATTCCTGGAAGGGTTCTCTTCTATTGCAGCTCCATTGACCATATTGACTCAGAAGAATGCCCCGTTCCGATGGTCTGACGAGTGTGAGGCGAGCTTTCAGAAGCTCAAGACACCATTGACCTCAGCACCAGTTCTGATGTTGCCTTCCGGTTTTAGGATGTATACTGTGTATTGCGATGCTTCACGCGTCGGGTTAGGATGTGTGTTGATGCAGGACGGCAGAGTTATTGCTTATGATTTGCGTCAGCTGAAGGTTCACGAGAAGAATTATCCTGTGCACGACTTGGAGTTGGCGGCGATTGTTCATGCTCTGAAGATTTGGAGGCGCTACTTGTATGGTGTGTCTTGTGAGGTTTATACAGACCACCGCAATTTGCAGCACTTATTCAAGTAGAGGGATCTTAACTTGAGGCAGCGCAGGTGGCTTGAGTTGTTGAAAGATTATGGTATTACTATTCTTTATCATCCGGGCAAGGCAAATGTGGTAGCGGATGCCCTGAGCAGGAGGGCATAGAGTATGGGTAGCTTGGCCTACATTGCAGCAGAGGAGAGGCCTCTAGCCTTAGACATTCAGTCGTTGGCTAATCGCCTAGTGAGATAAGATATTTCGGAGCCTCGTCGAGTTCTAGCCCATGTGGTTGCTCAGTCTTCGTTATTGGGAGAGATTAAGGCCCGGCAGTTTGATGATCTATGCTTAGCAGAGCTTCGGGAGACGGTGGTCCAGGGCAGGGCCAAGGAGGTTACTTTGGGCAAGGATGGTGTTTTGAGACTCCAGGGCCGTTTATATGTTCCTAATATTGATGGCCTGAGGAAGAGTATTCTAGAGGAGGCCCACACTTCTCGGTATTCTGTTCATCCGGGTGCGACAAAGATGTACCGTGATTTGAAGCAGCATTACTGGTGGAGGCGGATGAAGAAGGACATTATGAAGTATGTGGCTAGGTGTCTTAATTGCCAGCAGGTTAAGTACGAGCATCAGAGGTCGGGAGGCCTACTTCAGCAGATGCCCATTCCTGAGTGGAAATGGGAGCGCATCACTATGGACTTCGTGGTTGGGTTGCCTCGGACTTTGCGGAAGGTTGACGCGGTTTGGGTCATTGTGGATAGATTGACCAAATCGGCGCATTTCATTCTTGTGGCTACTACTTACACTTCTGAGAGGCTAGCCCAGATCTACATTCGGGAGATCGTTAGGTTACACGGTGTGCCGGTGTCCATTATATCTTATCGAGGTCCTCAGTTCACCTCGCACTTTTGGAGATCATTGCACAGTGAGATGGGCACTCAGATAGATCATTTCACCCTCATATTGATGGCCAGTCGGAGCGTACAATTCAAATATTGGAGGATATGCTCAAGGTATGTGTGCTTGATTTTGGGGGTCAGTGGGACTAGTTCTTGCCTTTGGCTGAGATTGCGTACAATAATAGTTATCAGTCCAGCATCGAGATGGCTCCATTTGAGGCTTTGTATGGTCGTCGGTGTCGTTCTCCTATCGGGTGGTTTGAGCCTAGTGAGGCTAGATTATATGGCACTGATCTGGTGAGAGATGCTTTGGAGAAGGTGAAGTTGATTCAGGAGAGACTCCGCACAGCACAGTCCAGACAGAGGAGTTACGTGAATCAGAGGGCGCGTGACGTAGCATTTATGGAAGGAGAGAAATTTCTACTAAAGGTTTCGCCGATGAAGGGCATTATGAGATTCGGGAAGAAGGGCAAGTTGAGCCCAAGGTTTATAGGTCTTTTCGAGGTATTGATGCGAGTCAGCGAGGTTGCTTATGAGCTAGCGTTACCTCCCAGTTTATCCGGAGTTCATCCGGTCTTTCATGTATCCATGCTCCGGAGATATCATGCCGATTTCTCTCACGTGGTTGATTTCAGCACTATTCAGTTAGATGAGAAGTTGGGCTTCGAGGAGGAGCCAGTTGCTATTATTGATAGACAAGACCGCCAGCTGAGGTCTAAGAGAGTTTCTGCCGTGAAGGTCCAGTGGAGGGGCCAACTAGTCAATGAGGCGACTTGGGAGTCCGAGAAGAACGTGCGGAGTAGATATCCACATCTATTTAGCACTTCAGGTACGATTCTAGTCCCGTTCGAGGACGAACGTTTGTTTAAGAGGGGGAGAATGTAACGACCTGACCGGTCGCTTTGCATTATCGGACCCCGTTCCCCTATATAAGTCTTCCCATAGCGGCTTCTTGTGATTTGTGACTTGCGGGGACTGGTGGTTCAGGTTTCGGTAGTGCTTTGAGCAGTATAGGAACACTCGGTTCCTTAAGGTTGGCCTATTTGGCCAAGTTTAACTTCGGTCAACATTTTTAGCAAATGACCTCGGAATCGAGTTCCGACAGTGTCAGTAGCTTCATATGATGATTTCGGACTTGATCGTATGTTCGGAATGGGTTTTAGATAACGCCAGAGCATTTCGGCGCTCGATATAGAAATAAGGATTTCCTTAAATTCGAAATTTGGTTTGGAACGTGATTTTATGTTATCGAGGTCCGAATGTGATTCTGAGACCGGGAATAGTTCCGTTATGTCATTTATGACTTGTCTGCAAAATTTGACGTCATTCCGAGTTGTATAGGTCCGGCGCATTTTTATAGAAATCAAGAATTTGAAGTTTCTTAAGTTATGATTCTAGGGGTGTTGGGGTATGATTTTTAGTTTTTACATTGTTTTGAGTGTTTCTAAGGCTCGAGCGAGTCCGTATTATGATTTGGGACTTGTTGGTATATTTGGAAAGGGGTTCGGGTGGGCCTAGGTGCCTCCCAGATACCACACGAGGCCAAAAACCAGCTGAAAATGCAGGTAGTGAACCTGATCTGGTGTGACCGCAGGTGCGGTTGCCCAGCCACAGGTGCGGGACCGCTCCTGCGGTCCTAGTCTCGCAGGTGGGAAAACCAAAGGGGTCCCCCTTTCTCACAGGTGCAGACCAATTTCCGCAGGAGCGGAGCCGCAGGTGCGGTCTCCCCTCCGCAGGTGCGACCCCCAGCCTCACTCGCCCAGTTCTGCAGGTGGGAGACCGCAGGTGCGGTCCTCGAGCCGCAGGTGCGGAACTCTTGTAGGCCAGGTAGTGTATTTTTATTTAAACATGGGATTTCCTTCATTCTTTTCATTTTACACCTCCATTGAAGACTTGAGAGCTTGGGAAGAACTCTCCACAACCTAGCTACTGTTAAGGTAAGTGAATTCAACCCTAGAGTTAGATTAATACATGAATTATTATTGGGATTAACTACTAATTGGTGGAAAATCAAGATTTGGGATAGTAACCTAGGGTTCTTAACGAAAATGATGAATTACCCACTTAATTATATGAATTCAAGTAGAAATTTTATATTTTCGGTCCTTAGGCTATGGGTGAGTGATTCCTTCGAGAATTTTCGAAATTCGAGCATGCGGGCTCGGGGTTGAATATTGGGAATCCTTCAAGAATGATGATTTTATTGAATAAATAGGATAATTTCCCCACATTGAGCATGCATTGATATAATTGTACACCTTTTGGCTAGTTGAGAGATGCACTTATGGGACGAGCCGTTCGATCCTCGGTAGTGCATAGATAATTTCCTTATGACTCCGGCCGATTGTCTTGTTCCTGTGTGCGCATGATTATTTGGCATTGTTTCATGGATATTGACTTGTATTAGATATTTGGGGGAAAGAAAGTGGCCATTGTTATTGTTCCAGTATTTTCTTGAATTTCTGTGCTTTATATATAATTGCTACTCACTGTCTTACATGTCTACTGCTTTTATTTTATCATTGTTATATCATACTGGACCTTAGTGAGTGTCAAGTCGACCTCTCGTCACTACTTCTTCGAGATTAGACGGGATACTCACTAGGTACATATTTATTTAATATGTACTCATGCTGCACTTCTGTACTTAACTGTACAGGTTCTAAGGCTGGTGCATCTGGTTATCAGACCGGACCTAGATAGTGACCGTAGGGGACTTGACTTCACGGTGAGCTGCTTCTTCTGGCGATCCCCAGCAGCACCATGGAGTTTCACTTACTTTTGTTTCCCGTCTATTTATTCAGATAATGGGATTGTATATTCTATCTTTTGGTTATCCTGTTAGTATGTCTGTGACACTCGTGACACTAGTTCCTGGCACACACGTAGTGGTTGTTTTGGGACTTTGGGCTGTATATATATGTGCTTGTATTTTGGCTCGCGCTTCTTTATAGCTATTTTATCTACCACTAAGTTATTATCTTTCAATATCATGGTTTGACTTGTTAAATACGGTAAATGGGTGAATAATTGAATCAAGTAAAGAGAAGCACTTAGTGAAATTTACGTTGGCTTGCCTAACTCCGTTGTTGGGCGCCATCACGACCTGGATTAGGATTCTGGGTCGTGAAACATAATAGACGAATGACTCTCCGAAGGTCCACAATGACTGAATCACAACACATACTATCCTCTGACTAACCTTGGCTACGTCTCCATATCCCACAATTATGAAATCATCTACTCAGTAGAGTTCAGAGTCTCCAAATCCATAGAATACACCAATCACCAAATTCGACCTCAACTCCATCGTCTGAATGTCTAATACTTCTCCAGTACACGATCATACCACGAGGGAGACCCCTACAATCCGTATGTGTTAGAAGGCCAAATTTTAATACTCGCAGGTGATCAACAAGGTGAGTACCTCCACACAAATGAAATATCCATAAATCAAAACACAATGTCTCTTATGAAACTTATACCTTCATCGAGCCATATCTAAAAGTAACATAATCTATCTGATCATCTCAGATCATCCATGCTGCCTAAAAATTCAGAACCTTCCTTTTACAAACACATCGTGACGTTGCACCTGCAAATCTCAATACAACACCTCGCATCGCACCCATTACGCCACCTTATGAAAGATACGACAAATTTCAAAATTCACTCTGAGTCGCAAACAACTACATATTCAATCAGCTAAGAACTTTACATTTTATTTTATTCAGGAGAAAATTACAACACGCCACATGCCCCACAAACCAGTAGGAAATATACATCTCAAATCATGGTAGAGACCATCAAGAACCCTCTGAAACCCATTTCACTTAACAAAACTGCCAGGACTGAATCCCTCTAACTTAACTAAGCTATGCAAGTCTCCAAAACCCAAGAGCATTGCCACGAATCACACGTAGAATCCTTACCACATCATAGGCACCCAAAGAACCGATCTTACTCATCATTATGCTAATCCAACCTACTACCAAGTTGTACTATCTCTCCGAGTTCCTTCTGAGTTACATTCAAATTGATTCTTCCCCTTGCTATAATACCAAAATACTCAACCAAAACTCACCACGCGAGACCCTAGCACAAAACCACACCGCCTTTAGGCTCATAAGCCGCTGAATATTCTGTTAAGCACCCCAAAAAGTACCTCAAGTCAGACACTTACTCTAAGGAGACTTTGTATGAATTCGAACTATTCTCACCCTTTCCTGATACCAAAATGTAGAATCCACAACAATATAGAAATACCACAAATCTTGACGCTTTCCAATGAAGATCTCAGTTTCTAGCCAAATACATATCTTGAAGATTCCCAATTTTTACATATAAAACTTGAATCCATCAGAACCATTCTCGAGAGTCACCCACTTTACGCAATTCTCAATTAAACTGATCAAACAGATCAAACGGTCTGTACCCCATTAACATACTAACACCCAAGGGAGTAACCCACACCCCTAAGCAACCAGGCAAATTCCTACTCTGCACACACTACACCCTTTACAAATACAACTTAATCATTCAATAAAACCCAATTACCCATAGAGTACATTACAACCTATACCCAAACATTTCCATTAGTCGAGTCATTCTCAAACTCCACCTTTGTAGGTCATATTTGATTCATCATTATACCTCGAACTGAAACCAATACATCACATAATCGTGCAACCAACTTATCATTAGCAGACTCCCTCACTTGGCTCAAAGTCATAGACCAAGACAAACAATACTCATAATGCCCATACGCTATCACTACCACAATACTGCAATGAGATTCAACTAAATATTTCATAAGCTCATATAACACAAACCATCGAATATCTCGAATCATCTGCAAATCTCGCATTCACCATTGTAATAAACATGCCAACTTCCACAAGCAATCAAAACTCAAATTGCGACATATATCATTTACTGGTAAAAGCGAACTTGCTACGAAAGTACATAAGGATCACACAACCTCAGGACACCCTACGAGATAACCCCGCCTACTTAGCCTCAAACTGATATCTCCCTATACCCTTCCAAAAATCATAGCTATTACGCAATCACTTTATCCTCCTACATTAAAACACAACTAATGCCTACCCTCAAGGCATCACAATATTCAGTATAAGAACTTGGAGTTGTGTTCAAAGCAGTCTTGGGGTTCTAAAATCTCTCCTCACACTCATCTGACCACCTGAATACCCTCATTGGACACCACGTGCCCTTAGAATGCTACTGAACTGAGCCAAAATTCACACTTGGAGAACTTTGCATTAAGCTTCTCTTCCCTCAATATCTGCAATATAATCTTTAAATGCTGAATATGCTCCTCTTGGATACATGACTACTCCAGGATGTCATCAATGAATACAATAATGAAGGAGTCCACATACGGCTAGGGTGCACTGTTCATCAAATGCATGAACGTTATTGGGGCATTGGTACGCCAAAAGACATCACCATAAACTCATAACATAACATGAAGATCCACTTCACTCCACAACTAAACTACATGAGAGGTCCTTCAATACACTCACAACTCGAGGTCATATGCCAACTCAAGATAGAAGTCAAACACCCAATAGTTCTTGTTACATCTCCAGCCAATTCTTTTTGTCACCATCAAACAATCTGAACACATCTCACCATCAAATCACACTCACCACATAGTCTTCCATCCATAAAATCCCACCAATAAGGACGCAAACGAACATATAAGTCCCAAATGTACGTGCTACCAAAATTGAAATCTCGGTACTCAAGCCACAGACAAAACTCGTCCTCAAGTCCTCTCGATTGGCCCATTATCAACATGCTAAAATCACATCTTGCAGCTCATCCATAAAAATCAGAAGTCGTCGATGCACAACTGATATCGAGCGCTCACGTGCGCATTCAAATACATGAAAGTAATTCAAAGAGTTATGTTTTAGGCTGAATTAATAGATTCGCACGACAAGAATTCAGGAATGTGAGATTCTTCCTAATGTTTCCACAGCTCCTCGAAGTTAAGTACAGACGTCTCTGTATCGATCCGCAAGACTCTACTAAACATTCTCATGACTTGTGAGACCTATGTAACCTAGGATCTGATACCAACTTGTCACGACCCAAAACTAACCCTATCGTGATGGCGCCTATCGTGGTACTAGGCAAGCCGACACAATTACCAAAACAACCGATATGTTCATTTTTAAAGGAAAATTTCAAGTTCTTCAATATAAAACCTTCAATAAATAAAATTTAAACCAAAAAAAGTGCGGAAAGAAAAACCTAACATCGGGGCGTCACTAGTCATGAGCAACTACTATAATTTTCTATAAACATCAAGACTAACATAGTCTAGGATTAATCAAGTACAACTAAGGGAAGATAAAGGAGGAGGGAAGCAGGAATGCGATCGCCATGCAGCTACATTGCTAACTCCGAGAATCTGGTCAGAAATAACCAACAGCCTCAACCATGTCTAGAAAACACCTAAATCTACACACAAGGTGCAAGGAGTAACATGAGTACGCCAACTCAGTAAGTAACCACCATAAATAAAGGCTGAGTGCAGTGACGAGCAGTAAAATCACATAAAGTTCTCAATATAAAGTCTTAGTGAAAACAACGAATGCCAAAACAGTATCCAAGTCCAATATCTCGTAAAACTTCAATTTCAATGGAAAACGTATAAAAACATTTTTCAACAGTTTCCAATAGAGGCTAAATATATTGAAATAGTGAAAATAGTGTTTTTCATAAACAAGCCCCTCAGGCAAAACATATCACTCATAAACAACCTCTCGGGCAAGCCTCACTATCACTCGTGAATAGCCATTCGGGCATACCTCACAATCGCTCATGCCTCCCGATAACACTTTACTCGGCACTTGCACTGGTACTGGATTTGGCACTCGGTAGGTACCTACACTCACTGGGGGTTTGTACAAACTCCGGAGGGGCTCCTTCAGCCAAAACACTATAACAAGCAAAATCATGGCATCAATCACTCTAGTACTCGGCCTATCTATAACATGTTGTGGCGTGTAGCCCTATCCCATATCATACCCTCACAAATCAGGACCTCGACCTCACTCTGTCGTAAACCTCACAAGTCACTCGGGCATTATAGTAAAAACAGGTAACTCGGCCCAAAACAACTTTCATATGCATCAAAGTAGAGTAATGAAACTCATTAAACAGTAAACAAGTAAAATAATGACTGATTGTAGATTTAAAATCAAAACAGTGTGAGGATGGTAATAAAATACCCACGAGGGTCCAAATAGTACAGGCACAAGGCCCCAAATATGGCGTTAAGCCCAAGTTAAAGGAATCATTTCTAAAACATATAGCAATTATACAGCTTTAACAAAAATATGCAGCTCTATATTTGCCACGGGACGGACCAAGTAACAATCCTTAATTGTGCACGCCCACACGGCCGTCTCCTAGCATGTGCGTCACCTCAATGCCGTGAAATAGTACCAAAATTCGGAGTTTCATACCCTTAGGTCTAGATTTACAATCGTTACTTACCTCAAACCGGATGGAAATCTACTCCGCAAAGCCCTTGTCGCTCGACTCGGCCACAAATCACCCCTAATCTATCAAAAATCAGTATTATATCATTAATATATGCTAAAGGAACGAAACCCACATCAAAATTATCAAATTACATCACAAATCGCGAAATTGACCAAACCTGACCTTCGGGCCCACGTCTCGGAATCCAAAAAAAATTACAAAACTAGAAACCTTATTCCCTCACGAGTCCATACATACCAAATTTACCAAAATCCAACCTCGTTTGATCCCTCAATTCCTCCAAATAACATTTCGAACACACTCTTAAGTCCAAAATCACCTAACGAAGCTATCCGAGCCATAAAAGCCCTAATCCGAGATCGTTTACTCATAAGTCAACTCCCGGTTGACTTTTCCAACTAAATACCAAATTAAGAGACTAAGTCTCTCATTCCACTCCAAAAATCACTCTGAACCCGAGACAACCAACCCAACACAATATAATAAAGTTGAACAACATATAATGAAGCAGAAATGGGGGAAACAGGGCTATAACTATCGGAACGACCGGACGGGTCGTTACATCTCTAATCAAAGTGTTTTAATTTAAAGACTAAAATCTGAAATACAGTTTCAGGGACCCAATTGGTTTGGGCTTGAAGCTGTATCAAGGCCTGCTTCATCAATTGTCTTGTGAGCAGCCAAGTTTCATACAAATTTGAGTTACTACATTTAATTACTAAAAAAAGTAGTAAATGGCTAAAATGTTAAGCTTATTTATAGCATGAGAAGAGGAAAAAAAAATGAAATTATTACATTTTTTTTGTTTTTGACTAGCTGAACAGTAATAATAAATTCTACAAATTTTCTGGACTGTTTTTCATTTATTTTTACTACTGCATAAGAACATACAGATCTCAAGAATACAAAGCTTTAAATTGATTTCATGATTTGCTGACATTTTAACAATACAACCTAAATTGCGTAAATAATCAACCCTTCATGAATTTACACATAATATATCACTCTACCAACATTATTTATGTAAAACAACAAGTTACATTCAAACCAACCATACACTTTATAAAAAGTAAATGAGACTTCATAGCAAAAAGAATGGAAATTTACATTGTTAAGGAGGTACATTGACAACAGCAAAAGAAATAAAAATAGTAAGAAAATAAGTCTCTGAATAACTTTGAAGCAAAGCAGCAGCAATGAAAACTAGATTTCGAAAATAGGAAGATATTTTTTGATTCTGAAAGATCAAGACTGATTCCCAGAGAAGAAGAGAAGGTTTTTCTCTTAAGGATGAAAGGAATTTTTTTGTAGGTAGTGCAGAGATTTCTGTGTGTATAATTAAAAAGGAGGAGAGTATTTATAGAGTGAAGAGGTGAAAAGGGATAAGAATTAAGGTATAAAGAATCTGTCAGAATTCCCTATAAATTAGGAAAAGTGGCATCTTGTTAACAGAAATGGTCAGCTTCCAAATTTCTCGTACCTTCCTTATCTCAAAAATGGACAAGTGTCCAGATTCTGGATATTTTTGGATATTATCCCTATTTTCCTACTCAGCATTGGACAGTTGTCCCTATTTTAGAATGTTCTAGTGATTTTTGAGAAATTTTTGAATTTTGGATTTTTATATATTGACCTTTTTATTTCCTTCAGAACCGGATTGGTCCTGGGCCTGAGTTAGGTGACTCTTTGCCTGAAGAGCTTGGGCTCTTAAACTTTTAACAAAGCTATGGGCCTGTCTATTTAGTCATGCCCACTAATAATAAAATGACAAAGCTATGGGTCTGTCTATGTAGCCAGGCCCAATTTAAATAAGTAAAAGAATAACAGTAATTAAATAAGTGGTAAATACATAACAGAAGAAATAATTGCAAGATTAATACAATGTAAATAAATAGATAAAAAATAGAATCTAAATAAACTACACTGTTATTTACTTTTTTATTTATTTATCTAATTAAGTCCATTTAACTAATAGAATATATCTACACTAATTTTGCATATTTTTTTAATTAAGTCCGATTTTAATTAGTTAATTAATTATAACAATTATAATTTAACAACAATAAATAAATAAATAACAGAATAATAAAACAAATTGCGTAAACAGAATAAAAAATAAAAAAATTATGGGGAGCATAAATAAAACAAATAAGAAATGCGTAAAATAACATAATAAAAAAATGAGGAAAATAACAAAAAATTAAAAATAAATGCGTAAATAACATAAATAAAGGCGGAAAATAGCAAAATTAAATGGGTCTACTCGTGAAAAAACTCTCATGCCAAGACACTCATCTAGGATCTGAGATCCTTGATGAGAGATCTTGACAGGAGGATTTTTTAGCGGCTAGGGAGATTTTTGATGGATCTAGGGTTTTGGAGATCCTAGATCTAAGACCTACGATTATTGGTTAGGTTTTTTCGGATTTGGTTGGTAGGATGAGGTTCAAGTAAGTGAGGAGAGTGTATGATGTGAGTTTGAGGGATTTTGGAACTCCACCGCCGCCTTAGGCGATTTCCGGCGGCGGGGCTAGGGCGGCACTAGGGTTTTCGGTCATTTTGTATGTTTAGAGTTGTTGGTTTTTTGTGGGTATGATTGGTGGGGTGAGGTAGAGGAGGAGGAGAAGAGGAGTAGATTGAAGTTATTTTGGAGGAATTTAAGGGTTGGCCGCCGGCCGCAGCGAATTCCGGCGGGCGGTGCCGCCGTTGGGAGGGGTGGCGGTAGGAGAGGGAATGAGAGAGGAGGGGAGGCTAGGGTTTGGGGAGTTGAGAGAGGGATGTGAGAGAGTGGGGAGTTTTGAAGTGAGGGGGGTGAAGGGTTTAGGACACTTTTATATTAAAAGGGGAGGGAGTTCCGGATCGTTGGATCTATTGGAGATCAATGGCCAAGATTAAAAGGGGGAAGATGGGTTGTTGGGTCTGGACCGATTTTAAGGTTGTGTGGGCTTGGGTTTATTGGGTTATGTTGGGGATTGGGCTAGTTTAAATTTGCCCAATTTGGCCACCCTTTTTAAAAAAAATTTAAAAATTAATTTATTTAAATAAACCCTAAATTAAGTGCTAAATTATCTTAATTTGTAAAATAAACTAATTATCTATTTTTATTATTTACAAAATTAGTCAATATTAAATTTAAAAGGGAAAAATACTTAATACTAAACTAAAAAATGTGAAAAACAAACAATGTTTGTGATTTTCTTTTAATAAAGTAATTAATTATGTACTTAGACATTGGATCAAATTAAAAACCTAACAATGCAATATGATGAAGGTTTAAAAAAAATTTGTTAATTTTCATAACTTTTCAAAAATGCGACTAGAAATGCAAATAAATTCCAAATAAACACCAAACAATCCTTAAAAAAATAGGACTAATTTATTCATTCATTTTGTAGGAATATTTTGGTAAGGTAAAAATTACATGCTCACAACTGCCCCTCTTTGCTCTGAAACACGAAGAGTTTTTAGGCAAAGACAAAGTGAGCAATCATGAACAACTTTTACCCGTTTGGATACTCCATGGAAGCACTTTGGAAAAGTTTGACCGAACTTTGCTCCAAAGGTTGCCTATATATCCTTGACTACAAATAAATCAAGTCAGTGTAGTTCTGGAAGTTTTGGTAGTTGGGACTACCGGAAAGCTGTGATTTCACTGCTGTTGCTGCTATTAGTGTTGCTGAGCTCCTTATTACACCAATGTAACAAAATGAAGAAGACTAACTAAGACTATCAGTTACGAGTTACAAGATTCCTATCTATAAATTTTCCGAAGCTTGGTCTTGAGTCTTGGCTAGTTATTTATACTGACTCTGATATGGATCTTGATGCTTGTTACCCGCATGTGCTGGTTCAATCTTCTCGTCTTTCGGATCAAGACAGGACATACATAACTGATGACTTCAATCTTGTCCTGAGCAATCCACATCTTCTCCACTTCTGTACTTTGGGTTCACCTTTCTCTTTACTTCTTTCCTTTTATTCTGGATTGAAACTTCTTATTTTGGTCATCTCGAACCCAGTGTCCTAAGGTATAATCTGCTTAAAATAAAAAACAAACGAACGATTTTATTACCCAATTTTCGCTAGGAAACTTTCGTGAGTTATTGTAACAAAATTCTATACTATTTTATTATTGAAAGCGAAGAAAGGCGGGACTGGTGTACCCGAAGTAAATGTAGACTAGGGAGTGGAGACTTGTAATGACCTAGTCGGTCGTTTTGAGAGTTAGCACCCTGATCCCCTAATAATTGCTTTCCCCACGTTTGTTTCTGCTTATGTGACTTGTCGGAGTGATTAGTTGTGGATTTCGGAGAGCTTTGGGACCCTCAGTCCCTAAATATGAGTTCAAGTTCTAGAAATCGGACCGTATTTGGAATTGTGTGCATCCAGATTCGGAATTGAATTTCGTTGACTCCGTTAGCTCCGTTGAGCAATTTCGGGGTTAGGAGCGCGTCCGGAATGTGTTTCCAAGATCTGTAGTAGATTTAGGATTGAATTGGCAAAAGTTAGAATTTTGGCGATTTCGGCCGATAGGTGAAATTTTTATATCGGGCTCAAAATGGCATTCTGGAAGTGGAAATAGGTCCGTTGTGTCGTTTATGACTTGTGTGTAAAATATGAGGTCATTCGGAATAGTTTTGACGTGTTTCGGCATCAGTTGTAGATTTTGGAAAATTCCTAAGCTTTTAGGCTTGAATACATGTATAATTCATAACTTTTGGTGTTATGTGATGTGGTTTGAAGGATCGACTAAGTTTAAATGAGGTATTAGGATAGGTTGGTAGGTTTGGTTGAGGTCCCGGGAGCCTCGGGGGTGTTTCAGATGCTCAACGGGCTAAATTTTGGACTTAGAAGGCATCAAATTTTGATGGTGCTGCTGTTCTCCTATGCAATCGCATGAGGGTTGTCATGAACACGTAGGCTAATCTGGGCCAGTGGAGAATTTGTTCAATGTGTTCACGTAAGGGGGAATGCGAACGCGTAGAAGAAAATGAGGCGGCAGGGGTTCGAGGCTTTACCCTTCGCGGTCGCGTGTGACCATCCGCGTTCGCGTATGGTTGGTGAGCTAAGGAACCGCGTTCGCGTAAGGATTCCCACATTCGCATAGGGTAAATCTGAGGCGCATGTTTTTTCCCTTCGCGTTCGCAACTGGGCTGCGAACGCGATAAAGAACACATCTGGGCAGATTTAAAGACCCAAAATCGAGGGTTTTAGCCAAAATTCATATTTTGAACTTCGGAGCTGGGGATTGGTGATTGTTGAAGAGATTTTCACCTGGGTGTTTTGGATAAGTATTTCCTACTCGGTTTTGACTAATTTCTACGAATGTAAGCTTAAATTCATCCTTTAATTTCAAATTTGGGGTGAAAAAATGGATAAAGTTCTTACGCCGTGTTTTTGAGTTTTGATCGAGATTTTGATATCCGATTCGAGTAATTTTGGTGTGGTTAGACTCACGAGTGAACGGGTGTCCAGAATTTGTAACTTTTACCCGATTTCGAGACGTGGGCCCGGGGAACTTTTTCGGCGATTTTCCTAATCTCGCGTATTAGCTTCGAATTTATTATTTAGATTAATTCCTGAAAGTTATATTTACATTATGCAATTGAATTGAATAGATTTGGGCCATTTGGAGTCGGGTACTCGTGGCAAGAACATGATCTCGGGTTGAGTTCACCAGTCGAGGTAAGCGACTTGCCTGACTCTGTGTTGGGGACTTCCCCTTAGGTTGTTTAACGTAAACTGTTGTGTGGGAACCGTGTACGTGAGGTGACCAGTACGTATACAGACCATTCTTGCAAAAACCCCATTTTTCCTTAAAAATTACTAACTGTTTTCCTTCTATTGAATTGCTTCAATGTGTTAAATTATTCATCTTAGATTAGGGAAGCATGCCTATATGTTTACATATTAAACTGCTTATTTGACTCTCTGTGCACCATGTTTAGATAGTTTTTCCCTGTTTTCCTACCTTTGATTAGATGAATGTCTAAATTGATGCCATTTGTCGTTCTTTTCGTACTGCATATTTAAATTGGGGGCGACAAACGTATTCTGGGAGTTCCCCCCTATTCTGCATATTTAAATTTGGGACTACAGACGTATTCTGGGAGATCCCCTTAGTACTGCATATTTAAATTGGTGACTACAGACGTATTCTGGGAGATCCCCCCTGTACTGCATATTTATATTTGGAACTACGGGACGGTATCCCGGCAGATTCCACTTGTGATACGTTGTGCTGAGCCGAGGTTCCATTTTTACTGTTTTACTCCAGATTATTCTTTTTAACTGCTTACTATAGAAATTACTTCATTACATATTATTTAAATTGATTTATTTATAAATCCAGTAGGGCCTTAACCTGACCTCGTCACTACTAGACTGGGGTTAGGCTTGGCATTTACTGGGTACCAAATGTGGTGTACTCATGCCTTTTCCTGCACATGTTTTAGTGTGCAGATCCAGGTTCGAGTTCTCAGCCGCGTGGCTAGTGGCCGTTGCAGCTTCATTGAGGAGACCGTAAGGTATTTCTGCCGCGTCCGCAGAATCCTCAGAGTCACCTTCCATTCCATCCTATAGAGATACTTACTATGTATTTTCTTTTCCTGATTTGTATAGAGCTATAAAAATATAGAAGCTTGTGACTGTATTGTGACAATCCGGGTCTTGGGGTATATATATATTGCACATGTCGAGCGGCAATGTTATGCTTGTTTAGACTTTTCCCTACTTCCTTTCTTTAATTTATATTCCATTTAATTCAGGTTTATCCGCAAATTTAGGCTTACCTAGTCGTAGAGACTAGGTGCCGTCACGATTCCTTTCGGATGGTAAATTGGGTCGTGACAAGACCTTATGTCTAAAAGATGAAATCAACTAGGGATCGGAGACCTTGGGTTGGAAAAATCATCAGGTTATGCCGGTGTTTACTGTGAAAATGGCAATTACAATTATATTTAGTTAAGTGGTTCTAAGAATACGTGATTTATCTTAATACCAGTTATTGAGCAATTGTAGCTAAGTGCGTAAAGACAGAATGTAATGAAAGCAGTTGAAAATCTAGAAAGAAGCAAACCAGAGCGCCTTAGGTCGAAGGCTCGATGTCGACCTCGAGGGCCTGTGAGACCGTGGTTCGGGCCTGGGTCGGAAGATCGATGGAACTATAACAGACTTGTGTGCCTTAGAACAGGCTATTTATGATCAATGATAGGTTAGAATGAAGAACAAGTAACGAGAAATAGTAAATATGAGTAAATGAGCTAGTAAATAGAGACAGAGAATGTTTTGATAATAAAAGCAGAGAATGTTCTTTGTGCCTTGTATTCAACAATGTGTCCAATGATGCCTTAAAAAAATAACAAGGGTTCCCTTTATATATCAGGGAGGGTCCCAACATAGTACATCAATATTTATTACCAAGATTATGATGGATTCAGCTAAATGCCCAAGTACGGAGTTGTACTTCTTTGCAGTGCTACCAGCCTCGATCTTTGTGACGTTCCTTACGCCGACTCCAGGTCCATGTACTCTTGTATCGAGGGTACGCGAGGCTTCGAGATCAGAGTCGAAGCCGCACTCAAGACCTCATATGAATAAGCCACCGAATATAAATATAAAATTGGCCCCTCCAAGTTTATCCGCACAAAGATAGTCCCCGCATTTCTTATAATGAAGTGATAAGAAACGACCTTGGCGTGGATCTTTCCCGGGCTTTTCACGATGACGTCATATTCATGACTTAGGCCTACCATACGACTCGAAACATCATGTCGAATCATTTCCCTAGGACATTGATTACTCTACCTCTTCTTTTTTCCCAAATGGTGTAATGATGGCGTCGTCGGTTGGTTTCCCCATAAGTATTGCTTTCTTATTTAGTAAGGTTACCGACCTTCTATAAATAGGGGGTTCGTGACTTCAAACTCCATTCTTCCTATCTTCAACAAACTTAAATCCTTTACATTCATCTCTATTTTTTCGTCTTTATGGTGCAAACCTATGTCTGCACAGTCGTTTGGTGGTGGCCCTTTAGGCCCGATCATGACTTCCTTCTTGGAGCCCTCCCCCACTAGTTGGGGTTATATTGGGTTATTGTTGTTGTCTACCCGAGGAAACGAGGGAAGAGCCTCGAATGTCCTCCGCACCGGAAGGCATGAAGTGCATATACTGCTGCTCATCTTTGCATCAAGTACATATACTGCTGCTGATCTCTCTTAACTTCAACCGGGTGTTGTATTTCGCCCTCTTTTCCTCTCGCAAGGTGAGGAGGCAATATCCACCAATTCTGGCATCCCAAACCGGTTCGATGTTTTGAGAAGGGGCTTCTTAGTGGTGGTGATGGGATTTTTAAGGAGGAGGAATATCTTGTCCGCTAGTTGCCGCTCTGAGAAGCCCGAAGAAACTGACTAGAGGTCCCTCGCGAAGGGGTCCTCGAGGATATACCCCCAGAAGATGGGGCTTCCGTCTATAGCTTAGGCCTTTGTTTTATATTTCTCTACCATTGTGTACAGATCCCCTTGTGGGCTTTGTAAACATCTTCTATCAATATAAGAAGTTCTTTGTTTTTCTTTCGATCTGGTGCTGGAATTTGCCTTTTTATTTATGCCAACCTGCGTGTGCGATGGGCTCGAAAATCGGACTTTTGTCATCACCAATGCTCGCTAAAATTCTAAAACCTTTTGACGAAGCTAGGGTTGCCCTTTAATTAGACGAGGATCGGACCTCGGCTTCCCTGCGACAGGGGCGGCCTATTGACGATCTTCGAACAAAAGTCTTTCCTTATCTCGGGCGCTTCGAGGAATTTCGAGGATGGCCTTCGAGTTTTTAATTGGCTCGTAGGATGGCCTAAAAAATCTCTCATGTGATTTTTAGTCAATTATTTTGGGCTCAGTCCCCGATGCGGGTTACGATTCGAGCTCACCGATCCTTTAGGTTTCAAATTAGCCTGTATGACTTTCGCGCTGGATTCAAGGCTCTTAGGCGACTTTTAACTAATCATTTCGGGCTTTGTCCTCGAGCCAGGTTACAACTCGAGCTCACCGATCCTTTAGGTTTCAAATTAGCCCGTAGGCTTTTTGGGCTGGCTTCAAGGCTCTTAGGTGACTTTTAACTAACCATTCCGGGCTCAGCCCCCAAGACGGGTTACGACTCGAGCTCACCGATCCTTTAGGTTTCAAATTAGCCCGTAGGCCTTTTGCGCTGGCTTCAAGGCTCTTAGGTGACTTTTAACTAACCATTCCGGGCTCAGCCCCCAAGACGGGTTACGACTCGAGCTCACCGATCCTTTAGGTTTCAAATTAGCCCGTAGGCCTTTTGCGCTGGCTTCAAGGCTCTTAGGCGACTTTTTATCTTAACTTGTCCCGGGTTTAGTCTTCGAACCAAGTTTCAGCTCGAGGAACTTCACCCTTGGGTTTTTCTTGAATCAATTCAAACCAGCCTTTAGGGTGGCTATGTTTTCCATTGCTTGAAGATTTACTTGGATTTTTCTCCTATTCATCTGACTCTTCGACGGCTCAAAAGAACCTCGATTATCAGTCGTCACGATGAACGGACAAAACCCTTTCTTATGAGCCAACATGAAAATGTTCGAAACTCTTTTATGCTAGCCGACATGAAAATGTTCGAAACTCTTTTACGCGAGTGTCGCGCCCCCTTTTTTCTCGCGGAGTCCGGGTTTATGACATTTGGTTGAGACAACTCATCCTTTTGGGAAAAGGGTTTGAGTTTTTGAAGAGTCGCCACCTAACGATTTTGAGGTGCGTTAGGGCACCTAAGGGGTTCATTTATAACTACGTTTGGTAACAAGATATGGGTAAGTGCTTGAAATTATCCTAAGGGGAAGGTGTTAGGCACCCCTCAGGATCCACAAATGTGGTTCCCGTCCAAACACCTTTATTGTGAATTTGTGCAGCTTTAGCAAACAAACAGGTAGGGCTCAAGTAATAGGGGATTTAAGTATAAGTACACAGATGTTTTGATAACAATTAATGAAAAGTTAGATTTTAAAAAGAATTATAATCTAAGTATGTGAAAGTAAAGGATGTCCTAGGTTTTACAATATGGATCACATTAATGCAATACCTGGTATGACACTCCTCGAAGAGGGGCTACACGTGGTATTAGCGCACCGACCATCATATCCATATTCTACCCTTCCCCACCCCGTGAAGGTAATTAAAGCGCGTGTTGGTCACGACATCTATTGCATGTTGTTACTCGTCCCTTCCTATCTCTCCCGGAGGAATTTAGGACTTCTATCCTAGAAAAGGAAGGTTCTAGGCAAACCCTTAAGTTTAAAAGTGAAAAATACTAGGGCGACATGTAATAAACAAGTAGGACTCCAGATAAAGGAGAGCATGGAAAGCAGGTAAAGGATCAAATATACCTCCTCACATATTGCACATAAACAGCATGTCTCATACACAAATTAAGGTCTGGATTCAGTTCTAAGCATGGTGTCTAAGTGATAATAGCAGAATCAGATTTATTACATAACTTAGAGAGGAAGTCCTAATCAGGCTTGCCTACAAATTTTAATATGCTGATAGTTAAACATAATCACACATAAAGGTCTTGTTTTATTTCTTACAGTTTGTTACCTAAAGCTTGCCTAGGTGAAATAACATGCAACAGTATTCATAGTTGATAACAGCTTCAGGTCGTATACCTAATAACAGGCAGTGCTAAGTGTTGCAGATAGACTGAATTTTCCAGTTTGTAGCACAGGAGAATTGTTTCAGACATGTGTATTTAAACTAGATGTGATTGAATAAGTACGACCCTACAACATGATCTCTAATGCAGCATGATGCAAAACAACTTAAACAGGATTTCTAGACGCATATTAAGTTATATATAGTTTCGAGATAGGCAGGAATAACAGTTTTAATCGTTGTTTACCTAAAGCATGGATTCTACGTATATAGCATGGTGAGTGCATGAATAACAACTAGTGTTGATTTATTTATCCTAAGGAAGTATTACATTTCATAACATGTTGACAGAATCACATGATAGTAATTTTGTTGCTATTATTAACCCTATAATCAGGATTTCTAAGTGCCGTTTCACAACAGGTATACATGAGCACATAATCGTAATTCTGTTGCTATCATTAACCCTATAATCAGGATTTCTAAGTGCCGTTTCACAACAGGTATACATGAGCACATAATCGTAATTCTGTTGCTATCATTAACCCTATAATCAGGATTTCTAAGCGACATTTCAGAACAGGTAGACATGAGTAGGATATCATGATAGCCATTTTTGTTGTTGTTATTCACCCTATAGACAGGATTTCTAAGCGTAATGAGATACTGAATACCATAAATCCTAAGTAACATGATATGCATGGCATGCTTGGCATGTTGGACCTAAACATGGTTGCTATTGCACATATAGAAAAAGTAAACCTAGATACAGGATCTCTACCCTTTACTTATACCACAACATGCATATCCCCACCTATTTTCACTATCCAACCGCATAATCATTCTTTTACAAATAATTATTACAAGCCTATGAATATGAATTTCATAACTCAGAATAAGAAAAGAAGAAGTTAACTATGGGGATCCTTCATAATAGGCCCAAATCTCCAGGTCCTCAATGCCAAGTGTTATTTCACAACCTTTCATAATCTAGGTGTGTCAAAATTCCCTAAGGATCTCAAGGGATCCTGGACAGTGCTCACACCCAGATTTCATAGCCAAGATGGAGTAAGTGCAGCGTGGAAGGGCCAGCTCTTGTGTGTCAAAGTTCAGAGGGAGCTCAAGGGTCCTAAAGCAATGCTCACACAAGAGGGGCAGAACCTAATGTCTAAGAGTATAGTGAAAGTGCTCATAGTTTGAGGAATTCAAGAGAACAGTTTCGAAAAGTGGAGAGACTTAGTGAAAAACAGTTTTTCGTAACAAAGGTTTAACTGATGAAAATAATTTTGGAGAAACACCAATCTCAAACAAAAGTAAAGCCAGCATCACATAAAGGACCCAGGATGGTCCAACAATCACAAACAGGGGTGAGAGGGTTTGAGGGACAAATACAGAGCATGTGTAGCAGGCAGAAGCACATATAGACATGCGATCAGAAGTTCCTTAGGGTTTAAGGGGATCAGGGATATAGCACAGTATCAGAATATATCAACACCAAACAACTGAGACCATGATTGAACTAATGTATTTTGCATGGAGATTCACATAAGGAACATATGCTAAGTATACAAAGGCATATTGGTCATTTATAAGTAAAGCAAAACTAAACATGTAGAAGAGATTCAGAACTCTAATTGCATGTTGAACAGCAAAACGGTAAGTAAAAGCATACAAGAAATACAGGGAATTGAACCAGTACCAATTAAAGGGAATTAACATGAATTAATACAGATGCTAGGGAAGATTTCAGGAACCGTAGCACATGAAATTAAGGGGTCATAGAGTTACAGAGTGAACAATGAGATAAACAGGAAAGCAAGAGAAAATCAAAGACGAATAACATAGGGTAGAGATATCAATGAGTCACAGGACTCTTGAAACACAAACACATATGCAAACATATAGGCAAATCAGTAGTTTTAGGGTTTAGATCAAAAGTTAGGGTTTTCATCACAACGAGCCAGATAAGGAGAAAAACTTAAAAAAATCACTAAAACATAGTAGAGACTCTAGAAAGATGCTGAAAACCCATGGGAAAAGTTATTCAAAAACGGGGTCGCAAAACCCTAGTTAAAAACGGAGAGTCGTTTTAGAAGAATCATAGAACCTTTGAGAAAACAACAAAATAGCTTAAAGTATACACAGATCTATCATAGATCGGAAAGAAAATCGGAAAATCTTAGGTGTTAGGGTTTCAGAGAACCCAGAGAAACAAGAAAAACCTTAAAGATGTCGCCAGCTTTAGCCGGAAAAGTCACAGCTCTTACTCAGATATTCGGAGGTGGACGAAAAATGGCATGAGGGACCATGGGGGAGTTGAACCACTCCAGGTTCACCTGAGGGCCTTAGGGTATCGTTAGACCGGCATGGGATGAAGCAAGGGCGAAGAGATGATGAGAGGCCATGGTTTCCGGCGGGGAGAGTGGCCGGAGGAGATGAACAAACTTCATCCTAGAAGAGGAGAGAGAGTAGAGAGATGAATGAGGGGGTTTGAATGAGAGATGGGGGGGGGGGTAGTCATTAGGGGTTATTAATGGAAAGGGTGAATATGGGCTGTTGATTTGAAATAATCAACGGCTCATATTGGAATGGGGATTGGGTCGGGTAATTTGGGAATTGGGCTTGGGTAGTTTGGGCTTGTTAATTGGGTTGGGGTCCGAGTGAAATTAGGCTGGAATTGGAATTAAATGTGGCTATTAGTTAAATACCCGTTAGAAATAGATAAATAATTAATAAAAATAGCTAATAATTATATAAAATGAAATTAATGCTAAATAAGTGAAATTAAAGTAATTAACTAATATTAAAAATATAAAATGACTAATTATTGAATTAAAACGGTATAAAATGTACATTTAGGCTATAACTGCAAATATTATTGTAATTATAACTATATAATCCCAAATTAGCTAATTTGTGAAATAATTAAATCCTAATAGGATTAAAGTGATATATTGAACTAGAAAATATTTCGAAATTATTTATAATATAATTTATGAATAATTATTGAATATAAAGTACTGAATAAATTGGAAAAGAAATTAATAAAAATATGGAAAATTATGGAAAAATACCAGTCATTATAAAGAGTGATTTTGGAAGGTATATATGCAAATTTAAAATAATTTTGGGAAAAATTGGGTATCAACAGCTGCCCCTCTTAACCCGGGAATGATGAAAGAGTTGTCGGGTAAAGACATGATGGCCAATTTTGACCGAGCGAAACGGTTTGAAGAGATTTAGGTCGCACCTTGGTTTCTGAGCTGCCTACATATCCCTAGTTTATAGGAATCAGGTCGTATTTAGTTCAGGAGTCATCGACGAAGTATACCGATGAAGTTCTAGAAGTGCGGACGCAATGTATGGGACTGGATAAATAAGCGGCTTACGGGGTAGTTAGGAGAACTGGAGCGGGACCGCTCCTGCCAGGATGGTCGTTGCTTGCCGGATTACCTGCAAATAAATAATACAAGCATATATTGCGCGTAATTTAAACATGATGCAAGTTCCCGTCGAACCATGAATGATGTCTTTTGGACGGTTAAGGATGACGCCCTCAGACCATGACGTCTCGGGCTATGAATTACTTGATGCAGGATTCGCAGGCCATGAAAATGGTATTCTCGGGCCATGAAGATGGTGCCTCCGAACGATGACGCCTTTGGATAAGTTGGCGATATTTCAGCCCATGAAGATGCAATAGTATGATGCTAACAAGACAGAGCTTAGTCTTGCGAATTAAAGGGCAGAACTTAGACCGAAAGGAAAGCGAAGTAAATGGTGCTTGAGGCAGTAGTTATTCTTGAAAAGTAAATTGGAGGCAGAGCTTAGCCTCGAAAGGCAGAATTGTAGCCTTATGCAATGCAGATGGAGACAGTTCTTAGTCTCGGAAGGCAGAATGGTAGCCTTATGCAACGATGTAGATGGAGGTAGAGCTTAACCTCGAAAGGCAGAATGGTAGCCTTATACAATGCAGATGGAGATAGTTCTTAGTCTCGGAAGGCAGAATGGTAGCCTTATGCAATGATGTAGATCGAGGTAGAGCTTAACCTCGGAAGGCAGAATGGTATCCTTATGCAGAGATGCAAATGCAGATGGAGAGAGCGTTTAGTCTCGGAAGGCAGAATGGTAGCCTTATGCAACGATGTAGATGATAGTAGAGCTTAACCCCAGAAGGAAGAATGGTAGCCTTATGCAGAGATGCAAATGCAGATGGAGACAACGTTTAGTATCGGAAGGCAGAATGGTAGCCTTATGCAACGATGTAGATGGAGGTAGAGCTTAACCTCGGAAGGCAGAATGGTAGGCTTATGTAGAGATGAAAATGCAGATGGAGACAACGTTTAGTCTCGGAAGGCATAAAGGTAGCCTTATGCAAGTTGGAAGGCAAAATTGTAGCCTTATGCAAAGATGCGAATGCAGAGGGAGACAACGTTTAGTCTCGAAAGGCAGAAAGGTAACTTTATGCAAGAAATAAAACGATAGTAGGAATTCTTAGCTGGTGATAAATTGCGGCATTGTGATTGTGGAGCATTATTTGTATTGTAATAGATGTCGGCAAGTGTGATGGTTTCGAGAATTGTGATTCTAAACACGTTCGTTCTTCACGCGGGCATCGAACTTTGGCATTTGCAATTGTGATGAAATTTGTGACTTTTTAGCGTGTTTATCCTTTGTGCCTGCATCCAAAGAAAAATCGTGAGTTTTGTAAATGGGGGGGTTAGTTCGTACCCTCGCTGGCTTTTCTTGACTTGCTGGGCTTGATCTGATGATAATGTCTGTATCATTGGGGTAGCGTTGCTAAACAAAGTCGTTTCAAGAACAAACATGCATGCTTTTGTAAAAGTATAGCATAATGTATAATTTTAAAATAATTTTTGGATGAACCGACGACCGTGACATGGTTCGAGACATTGCAACCTCTCCTGCTATAGAATTTTGAGGTTCCTCCTCAAAATTCAGCCCCAGTTTGATGGATGAATGCTTCTGACTGTTGCTTGTGCGGCGATCGGCTGAACTTGCTTCAGAATTTTGAGGGTCCTCCTCAAAATTCAGCCTCAGTTTGATGGGTGAATGCTTCTGACTGTTGCTTGTGCGGCGATCGGCTGAACTTGCTTCAGAATTTTGAGGGTCCTCCTCAAAATTCTGCCCCAGTTTCCAATTGCGGGGGAAAATGAAATTTTTATTGAACTGTGACCGAACCCATAGGCTGCCTACGTATCCCCTCTTAAATGTGAATCAGGTCAGTCGTAGTTCAATTTACATCATTGATAAAAGCATAAGGATTACACATAATAATGTTTGACTGCATCTGAATTGATTGGTTTTGGCCAGACTTCTCCGTCCATTTCTGCAAGTATAAGTGCTCCTTCTGTCAGCACTCGGTGGACCAAGTATGGGCCTTGCCAGTTGGGAGAGAACTTCCCTTTGGCTTCATCTTGATATGGAAAGATCTTCTTTAATACCAAATTCCCCGGTGTGAACTTTCTCGGCTTGACTTTCTTGTTGAAGGCTCTGGACATTCTGTTCTGATAGAGTTGACCATGACAGACTGCATTCATTCTCTTTCCGTCTATGAGGGCTAGTTGCTCATAATGGTTCTTTACCCATTCTGCGTCTCTGAGCTCAACTTCTTGTATGATCTTTAAGGAGGGAATTTCTACTTCAGCGGGAATGACAGCTTCTGTACCATAAACCAGCATGTAGGGGGTTGCCCTGGTCGATGTGCAGACCGTGGTGCGATATCCCAATAGAGCAAATGATAACTTCTTGTGCAACTGGTTGTGCTTTTCTATCGTCTTCCTTAGTATCTTCTTGATGTTTTTGTTGGCGGCCTCTACAGCTCCATTCATTTGAGGTCGATAGGCTGTGGAATTCTTGTGTTTGATCTTGAAAGTTTCACACATGGCTTTCATCAAGTCGTTGTTGAGATTGGAACCATTGTCGGTGATGATTGACTCTGGAACTCTGAACCGGCAAACGATGCGGTTGCGGACAAAGTTGGCCACAACTTTCTTAGTAACTGCTTTGTAGGAGGCTGCTTCGACCAATTTAGTGAAGTAATAAATGGCTACCAGAATGAACCTGTGTCTGTTTGAGGCGTCCGGCTCATTTGGTCCAATAGCGTCCATGCCCCAGGCGGCGAACGGTCATGGTGAGCTTGTTGCATTGAGCTCGTTTGGAGGTACCTTTATCATATCTGCGTGTATCTGACAACGGTGGCATTTCCTTACATACTGGATGCAGTCCGTTTCAATAGTCATCCAAAAATAACCAGCTCGGACTATCTCCTTTGCCAAAATAAAACCGTTCATATATGAACCGCAGGTCCCAGTATGAATTTCCTCTAGTAGTTTTGATGCTTACTTTGCGTCGACACATCTTAATAATCCCAAATCGGGAGTCCTCCTATACAGGATTCCTCCGCTGTGAAAGAAGTTGTTGGATAGTTCCGAAGTGTGCGTTTCTAAGTGGGATTCGTAAGATCTGGGTACTCTCCTTTTGCCAAATACTCCTTGATATCATGAAACCAAGGCTTTCCGTATGCTTCTTCTTCGACATGGGCACAATAAGCTGGCTGACTATGGATCTTCACGGGAATAGGATCAATTAAATTCTTGTCCGGGTGCTTGATCATTGAGGACAAAGTAGCCAATGTATCGGCGAACTCATTTTGAATTCTAGGAACGTGCCGAAATTCTATCTTCGTGAGCCTCTTTCTCAATTCCTACACGTGATGCAAATATGACAGTACCTTAGAATTCTTGGTTGCCCATTCTCCTTGTACCTTATGTACCAGTAGGTCTGAATCACCAATCACTAACAACACTTGAACGTTCATGTCAATGGCCATGTTGAGCCCCAGGATGCAGGCCTCATATTCAGCCATGTTGTTGGTGCAGGGGAACCTGAGTTTGGCAGATAACAGATAAGGTTGACCAGTTTCTGATATTAGGACTGATCTAATGTCGACTCCTTTGAAGTTTGCTGCTCCATCGAAGAACATTCTCTAGCCGTCAAAGGATTCCTCAATGTCTTCTCCTATGAATGATACCTCTTCATCAGGAAAATACGTTTTCAGAGGTTCGTTTTCTCCGTCCACAGGGTTCTCAGCAAGGTGGTCTGCCAGTGCTTGTCCCTTGACCGCTTTCTGAGTCACATAGGTCATGTCGAACTCACTCAGCAGGATTTGCTAGTGGGCATGGGCTTCTGAAAGATGTACTTCAACGGGTCCATTCTTGATATGAGATATGTCATTTAGGCACATAAGTAATGCCTCAGATTTTAAGCGACCCAAGTCAAAGCACAACAGGTGCGTTCCAATTGAGAATACCGGGCCTCATACGGAGTGAACTTCTTGTTGTGATAATAAATAGCTTGCTCCTTCCTTCCTGTTTCATCGTGCTTCCCAGAACGCAAATGAAGGCTCCATCTAATACCGCAAGGTAGAGCAACATAGGTTTACCTAGATCAGGCGGTACCAAGACTGGTCGTGTTGACAAGTACTCCTTAATTCTGTCAAAAGCCTTCTGGCAATTATCGGTCCATTTGGTTGCAGCATCCTTCTTTAGCATTTTGAAGATCGGCTGACGTATAACTGTGGATTGTGCTATGAACCGACTAATGTAGTTAAGTCGTCCCAAGAAACTCATCACATCTTTCTTGTTCTTTGGCGGTGTTAATTCGTGAATGACTTTGACCTTTGACGGATCCATCTCTATTCCTCGGCGGCTTACAATGAACCCGAGCATACCGGCAGGAACCCCGAATGCATACTTCGCGGGATTGAGCTTCAGATTGTATTTCCGCAACCTATTGAAGAACTTACTCAAGTCTTCTATATGATCAATGGCTTTCTTGGATTTGATAATAACATCATCCACGTATACCTCAATCTCCTTGTGTATCATATCATGGATGATAGTAGTCATAGACCTCATATAGGTGGCCCCAGCGTTCTTCAGGTTGAACGGCATCATCTTGTAACAGTACACTCCCCACGGCGTAATGAAAGCCGTTTTCTCAGCATCTTCCTCATCCATCCAGATCTGAAGATAACCAGCGAAGCAATCCACGAATGATTGTAGTTCATGCTTAGCGCAATTGTCAATCAGGATATGTATATTTGGCAAGGGGAAGTCGTCTTTTGGGCTGGCCCGGTTGAGATCCCGGTAGTCGACACAGACTCTGACCTTCCCATCCTTCTTTGGAACTGGCACAATGTTGGCTAACCATGTCGGGTACTCGACTACCCTGAGAACCTTGGCGTTGATCTTCTTGGTAACTTCTTCCTTGATTTTCAAACTCATGTTGGGTTTGAACTTTCTGAGCTTTTGCTTTACCGGCAAACACATTGGATTGGTTGGGAATTTGTGAGCCACAATAGTCATACTTAGACTAGTCATGTCATCATACGACCAGGAGAATATATCCTCATACTCTTTCAAAAACTCAGTGTATTCTTTCTTTTCTGATTGTGACAAATGAATAAGTACGACCCTACAACATGATCTCTAATGCAGCATATCCCATGGGGAATTAGCAATACTTTCGAATCACATAGAATCAAGGATTCCAATAACACTAGATAACATATATTCCAATGTAGGAATGGAATGAACACATTATAAGTCAGGAAATAATTAAGTAACAAATTGCGGAGAATCAAGGAATCCAACAGGCATAATACCAATTAAAGGGAATTAACACGAATTAATACAGATGCTAGGCAGGAAATCAGGAACCCTAGCACATGAAATTAAGGGGTCATAGAGTTACAGAGTGAACAATGATATAAACAGGAAAGCAAGACAAAATCAAAGACGAATAACATAGGGTAGAGATATCAATGAGTCACAGGACTCTTGAAACACAAACACATAGGCAAATCAGTAGTTTTAGGGTTTAGATCAAAAGTTAGGGTTTTCATCACAACGAGCCAGATAAGGATAAAAACTTAAAAAAATCACTAAAACATAGTAGAGACTCTAGGAAGATGCTGAAAACCCATGGGAAAAGTTATTCAAAAACGGGGTCGCAAAACCCTAGTTGAAAACGAAGAGTCGTTTTAGAAGAATCATAGAACCTTTGAGAAAACAACAAAATAGATTAAAGTATACACAGATCTATCATAGATCTGAAAGAAAATCGGAAAATCTTAGGTGTTAGGGTTTCAGAGAACCCAGAGAAACAAGAAAAACCTTAAAGATGTCGTCGGCTTTAGCTGAAAAAGTCATAGCTCTTACTCAAACGACCGGAGGTGGCCGGAAAATGGCATGAGTGACCATGGGGGAGTTGAACCGCTCCAGGATCACCAGAGGATCTCAGGGTATCATTAGACCGGCATGGGATGAAGCAAGAGCCAAGAGATGATGAGAGGCCATGGTTTCCGGCGGGGAGAGTGGCCGGAGGAGATGAAC
>ML246921.1:0-16586 GCA_005239495.1 Nicotiana undulata
AAAAACAAAGAAAAACAGAAATTTTAAATTTCAAAAAAAAAAAATTTGGGGGGGAGTAGGGCGGGTGGTGATATAAAACAAACTGAAATTTAAAAAAAAAAGCCTTTTTTAAAAAAAGGGGGTGGAGTGGGTAGGCATAGGGTGGGGTTAGGTGGGTTGGCGAGGGTGGACAATAGGGTGTGTTTTGACATTTTCATTCATCAACTTGTACAATACTCTGACCAATATAACGGAAAAGTCAACATAACCTTTCGTTGACTAACATACTTTTTTTGCTAGTTTAAACTGCTGTATCAGCACATCCACATATCTCTCTTCTGCTCTTTCCACATATCCACGGACACTTTCGGGGAATAAACACATTTATTTACATTGATGAGTTGAATAACATGAGGATCAAAATTGAAATAATGCAATAGTAAAATCGCAAAATGTAGAGAAATTGTTGATCAATAATATATCTACTTCCTTCAGTTTGTTTACTGTATTTCTGATCTGCAAACCCATGGACTTGGAATCTAATATTGGCGATCTTATCGAATTTATTAGAAAGGAATTTCTACTCTACAAGGAGCCCCTTCTTGTTCATACAGAGACGCTGATGAAGGAATTACTATTTCTGTTACAACTTGTTCGCAGTGCCCCTTCATGGATCAGCGTGGATGAGGATAATGAGTTGAGAGATCTTTTGGATCGTATCCAGCTTATGAGCAAAATGGCAAGACGCTACCTTGAGTGGGTTTGTGATAATGGAAAGGGGGACCTTGATTGGGTTACTTGTGCCATACTTGAAAAGATTTGGCTTCTCAAGCCAGGCACTGTTTTAGTTCTAAGACTACTTCCCAAGCTAGGATTTTCAAATGACATGATTGAAGTTCTGGCTCCATACATTTATTCCCTCGTCGACAATCTGGAGTTTTTGCTCGAGTTGAGAGCAGATTTTGTTGCTCCTGTGAAGGAAGAACTTGAAGTTCTCAAAGTCAATCTAGAACTGCTAAAAGCTATTGTTTCCTTCATACTAGAGGAACCTACTCTTGTGTCCAACAACAGCGTCAACAATTTCTGGGATTATGTCATAGCTGTAATAAAAGAAGCAGTATGTTGTATCTCTTCACTTTGTTTGGCAGAGGATTCGGATTCGGATATGCCTGATTGCATTTGTTTCATCCTTGTAGATCTACTAAAGAGCAGTAAACCTTATGTTGAAGCCCTGAAACTTTTACCCTCAGTGCTAAGCTTCAGTTGGGAATTGCATGACTTTGCAGCGGACTTTGTTAATTTCATCCTACAAGCGCCGATAACAGAGCTCAATTCCCGGTTTTATCTACTGGTCTACAAAGATCGTGTTCAAAAACTCCAAAACTTGCTCAGGTCACTGCTAGTATATATCTTATGCAATGAAGTTCAAAAGGAAAGCTTGATAATCTTTGATCTTGTAGTCAATGAGTTTTGGTCGTTCATTAACACACTGGACAACCGAGAAACAAATGAAGATTTGCGCAAAGAATTTGATCTTGCTATATCCCATTTGGTGCAAAAGATGGAGCATGCTGCATCAGAGATTTTGCAGTGGATTATCAAGGTTCAAAGGTCAACTGGATTGCCTTTTTCCCAGATTGATAGCTTTGGATGTATAGATTTGGTATCGCAGAATTTGCTGAGATTGTTGGATCATAGGACTGATTCAATTGCTTCTATAACAAATCAGATTGAAGTCATACGGACTGAGATTAAAATTTTCAAACCTTTTCTTGAAGGTAATATTGACCAACTAGGCAAGCATCAGAGAGATGTTTGCGATCATATGACCAATTTATTTGTCAAATTTGAGTATGTTGTTGAAAACTTATTGGTTGATCATTCTTATTCTATATGGAACAATCATGAAGACTATGTCATTGCAGAAATTAAGCTTTTCAAGGACATTGTTGAATTTGCGCATATCTTCATGGAAAATAAGGATGTCCCAAGTGATTGTCAAACATCAAAACCTAGCACTCCAATCATTGATGAAGCAGTTGTAGGCTTGGAGGACCAGATAGAAATATTAATGGCACGGGTAATTGGTGGAGGGGCCGAGCTTAATACCATTCCTGTCATTGGCATGCCAGGGATTGGTAAGACAACACTCGCCAAAAGAATTTACAATGACAGAAGAACTTCAGATCACTTTGATATTCGAGCATGGTGTTCTGTTTCTCCTAGACATACGGTGAGTGAATTGGCGCAAGATATTTTAATTTCTATCGTTGAATTGAGCAATGACATTTACAAGCCAGAGAAGGGGAACGAGCTAGGTTATCTTGATATTTTACGCAGACAGTTACATAGAGGAAGATACCTCATCGTTTTAGATGAAGTGTGGGATTCTGATATATTTGATGAGTTGCACAGGTGTTTTCCAGATAATCATAATGGAAGCAGAATTCTTGTTACCAGCGGCCGAAAATATGAGGATCCATTGTTTGATGAACCTCTTTTGGTTCGCTTGTTGACTCCGGAAGAGAGTTGGGAGCTACTACTAGTGAAGTATAATCACCTTCGCTTCTGTACTCAAGAAGAATTTCGTAAACCCCCATTTCCAAATGAGAACTGTCCTGCCGGAGTTGGGAAGGAAATTGCCGTAAAATGTCAAGGGCTACCTCTGGCCATTGTTTTGGTAGCGGGGTTTCTTGTCAATTTAGAGGACAACAGCGATTGGCTAACCATTACTGAAGAGGCATTTAGTTCAGAAACTAATCGTGATGTAGGAGACTGCAATGAAATAATAGAATTGAGCTACAAAAATATGCCTGGTTATCTAAGACAATGTTTTCTATATTTTGCAGCATTGCCAATGAGTACAGAAATTTCAGTTTCAAAACTAACATGGTTATGGGTTAGTGAAGGATTTTTACGAAGAGATGAGGTGAAGAAACCAGAGGAGGTAGCACAAGATTACCTGAATGATCTTATCGGGAGGAGCCTTGTAATGGAGGCCAGAAGAAGTTCAAAGGGCGGGCTGAAATCATGTCAGGTTCATAATTATCTATATCATTTCTGTCGAGACAAATCTAAGGCCGAAAAGTTCTTGCCAGTGGCATCACGGTTTGGAAAATTCTATCTGGATAAACCACGTATTTCCCTTACCCGCACAATGATATATTCTACTGAACCCGGTTGGCACCTCTCCTGGCCAAATGATGGCACCGCACCATATTTTTGGGGCCACAATCATGTTAGAGTGTTGGACTTGGGGTGCAACAACATTGGCAATGCCTTTCCTCAGGAAATAAAAAGGCTTGTGCTTTTGAGATTTTTGTCACTTCAAGGTGACATGACAGTCATTCCCTCTTGGATTTGCAGGCTGTTGAACTTAGAAACTTTCATAGTGAAAGGAACAAAAGGTGAGGTAGCATTACCAGATACATTTTTCAGTATGACAAGGCTGAGGCATGCACATATAGATAACTGTACCTTCTCAGATTCCAACTTGTCCCAATTGGATTGTTTGCAGACCTTATCCACCCCATCTCTTTCTTATGATACGGAGAACATAATGAGAAGTTTTCCTTCCCTTCAAAAACTAAAATGCATATTTTTTGAATCTTGGGGTCATTCTAAGAACTTGGGAGAATCTTGCAATCGATTTCCAGTTTTGGATTTCTTGAATCAGCTTGAATCACTCAATGTGATTTATCAAGGCTGGGTGCTTCTGCCTTGTGAATTTAACTTCCCCTCAAACCTTAAGAAATTGACCTTATCAAAGTTTCGGCTTCCATGGGTTGAAATTTCTGCAATTTCAGCATTACCAAACCTTGAGATTTTGAAACTTCTTTCAAAAGCTTTTGAGGGAGAAGAGTGGAATGTGAGTGATGAGGAATTTCCAAAACTCAAGTACTTGAAATTGGGAAATCTGAACATTACACATTGGAAAATATCAGATGATGCCTTCCCATCTCTTGAGCATATAGTGTTGCAAAATTGCAAGCAACTCATTGAGATTCCTTCTGAGTTTGGTGATAGTGGTTCCCTGCAAAAGATTGAGGTGTTTATGTGCAGAGAGACTGTTTCTCAATCAGCCAGAATTATTGAGGAAATTCAGCAGGACAATGGAAACGGCAAATTCAAGGTCACCATTCAGAACCCAATCAGGGATTGAAAAACTGAATCTCGTCTTTAATCGTCGTGCTTATTTGTAAGTACACATTCTTATTCTAGGCTTATTTTAATATTCTATATATATGTGCAAGAATACATGACCTTTTAGTACTTCTAAATTCATAGAATCCAGTTTCCTTGTGGCGTTGAAATCTGAACGATTTTGGTTGAATTTGACGTACTTTGAGTGAATATAAATACATAATCATATGATAGATGGCGGAGATGTAACTTTTTAGATAGATCCAAAATCTTGATAAACTCACTAATTCAATTAATGTTGTAAACAAGGATAAATAGCAGAATTCTGATGCTTTTAGTCTTGTTTCTTTTGGTTTCTCTCTGTAATGGGGTAGTGTGATAGCTGATTTGTTTGTGTGACTTGTAAAGGTTCTATACGAAATTGGTTTTTGCACAATAGGATCTTTTCTCCTGTTGATCCTTCTAGATCTGAGATCTTGATTGGCTATTCTTGGAAGTTGCATAAACATTCGAATCCTATAAATCTTAGTTATTTTGACCTGGATTGGCTATTCTTGGAAGTTGCATATTATGGCGTTTTCCGAAACCCTTATCCCGTTAAGAATTGGTTACACTTGTTTGAGTGAACTCATTCCTTTATGTCTACAGATGCAAGTGTTGATTCCGATCCGCAGACTTAAGCTAGAGCCAGGGTACTTTATTGATGAGCCAGCCGCACATTTCCTTCCATGAGTAATGCTGGTTCCACTTCTTCTTTCTCTATTTTTCTGTTTCAGTTTCACAGGTATTGAAAACTCTTCGTTGTATTGCTCCATGAACCTTATATGTGGTTGTAATTTTGTAATGCGTTAGATTGTCTTACTCTTGGGGAAAAAAAATATTGAGTTATATATTTGTACAACACAGTTATATATATTTTGCTAGTCTACCATCTTGCTTATTCCGTGTGAAATGAATGACAAGTGACTCTTGGGATTATTAAGTGCTCTAGTTTGGATGATATGAGACAGGTACAAAATGATGTAGAGTTTCAGGGAAAATTTTGCCGAAATTTTCGAAGACTCAGAGGCTTGCTATGATGGGTGAAAATTGGGCTTTTTAAAGTTCTTTATCTTCTATATATAATAAAAGGAGAGGCAAAAGTACAATATTAAGACAAGTGGCATAACCACAAAAAGCCAAGTGGCATTAGGACAAAACAAACTAACTTTCTAACTAAAAAACCATTTGAATTTTTCATTTTTAATTAATTGGTTGGTTACTCTATTTTAATTAATAAATATAGATACCTTATAATTAGCTATATTAAAAAAATAAAAATCTATATATAATAAAAGGAGAGGCAAAAGTACAATATTAAGACAAGTGAAAAAAATAAAAATACTAAAAACAAATAACTACTCATTCTAGTTGGGGAGTAGTTTCAAGTTGTAGTTTTAAGGTTATTTTAAAATTTAAAAAAAGAAAAAATTAAATTAGCTACAATAAAAAAAACGAAAATATTAATAATAATAAAAAAACTACCTGTTTAAGTTGTGGAATAATTTCAAGATGGGATCATAAAATTATTTTAAAATAAAAAACGAAAATAAAGAAATAAAAAATTCCAACACAAATTGGGGTGTGGTTCAATTTGAAATTTTAAAATTATTTTAAAATAAAAAATGAAAATAAAGTAATATAAAATTACCAATTTAATTTTGGAGTAGTTTCTTTCTAATATAGTAGTCTCTCTCTCCCTCTTTAAAATAACTTTCAATTCAAATAAAAAATATAGATACCTTATAATTAGCTATATTAAAAAAACGAAAATACTAAAAAAAATAACTACTCATTCTAATTGGAGAGTAGTTTCAAGTTGGAGTTTTAAAGTTATTTTAAAATTTAAAAAAAAATAAAAAATTAAATTAGCTACAATAAAAAAATGAAAATATTAAAACTACCTATTCAAGTTGTGGAATAATTTCAAGATGGGATTATAAAATTATTTTTTTAAAAATGAAAATAAAGAAATAAAAAATTGCCGACTCAAATTGGGGTGTGGTTTCAATTTGAAATTTTAAAATTATTTTAAAATAAAAATGAAAATAAAGTAATACAAAATTGCCAATTTAATTTGGGGAGTAGTTTCTTTCTAATATAGTAGTCTCCTTCTCTCTAAAATAACTTTCAATTCAAATAAAAAATACAAGAAGTAAAATATTTTTCAAGTGGCATTCAAATTGGGGAATAGTTTCAAGTCGGAGTATTAAAATTATTTTAAAACTAAAAACAAAAAATAAGAAAAAATTAAATTACTTTATTTAAATTTTTAATAAACTACAAAATATGAAAACTAATCAAATAAGTACCACAGTAGAAAAGAATGTACAATAATAAGACAAGTGGCATAACCACAAAAAATCAAGTGGCATTAGGACAAAAACAAACTAACTTCTAACTAAAAAATCATTTGAATTTTAAATTTATTGGTTGGTTACTCTATTTTAATTAATAAATATAGATACCTTATAATTAGCTATATTAAAAAAACTAAAATACTAAAAAAAAATAACTACTCATTCTAATTGCGGAGTAGTTTTAAGTTGGAGTTTTAAAGTTATTTCAAAAATTTTGAAAAAAGAAAAACTTAAATTAGCTACAATAAAAAACAAAAATATTAATAAAAAAAACTACCTATTCAAGTTGTGGAATAATTTCAAGATGGGATTATAAAATTATTTTAAAATAAAAAACGAAAATAAAGAAATAAAAAATTGCCAACTCAAATTGGGGTGTGGTTTCAATTTGAAAATTTAAAATTATTTTAAAATAAAAAATGAAAATAAAGTAATACAAAATTGAAAATTTAATTTGGAGAGTAGTTTTATTTCTAATATAGTAGTCTCTCTCTTTAAAATAACTTTCAATTCAAATAAAAAATATAGATACCTTATAATTAGCTATATTAAAAACGAAAATACTAAAAACAATAACTACTCATTCTAATTGGGGAGTAGTTTCAAGTTGAAGTTTTAAAGTTATTTTAAATTACAAAAAGAAAAAATTAAATTAGCTACAATAAAAAAATGAAAATATTAATAATAAAAGAAAACTACCTATTCAAGTTGTGAATAATTCCAAGATGGGATCATAAAATTATTTTAAAATAAAAAACGAAAATAAAGAAATAAAAAATTGCCAACTCAAATTGGGGTGTGGTTTTAATTTGAAAATTTAAAATTATTTTAAAATAAAAAATGAAAAAAAAGTAATACAAAATTGCAAATTTAATTTGGGGAGTAGTTTCTTTCTAATATAGTAGTCTCTCTCTCTTTAAAATAATTTTCAATTCAAATAAAAAATATAGATACCTTATAATTAGCTATATTAAAAACGAAAACACTAAAAAAACATAACTACTCATTCTAGTTGGGGAGTAGTTTCAAGTTGAAATTTTAAAGTTATTTTAAAATTTTAAAAAAAAAGAGAAAACTAAATAGCTACAATAAAAAAAACGAAAATACTAATAACAAAAAAAAACTACCTATTCAAGTTGCGGAATAATTTCAAGATGGGAATATAAAATTATTTTAAAAATAAATAAAAATAAAGAAATAAAAAAATGCCAACTCAAATTGGGTGTGGTTTCAATTTGAAATTTTAAAATTATTTTAAAATAAAAATTGTAAATAAAGTAATACAAAATTGCAAATTTAATTTGGAGAGTAGTTTTCTTTCTAATATAGTAGTCTCTCTCTCTTTCTTTAAAATAACTATCAATTCAAATAAAAAATACAAGAAGTAAAATATTTTTCAAGTGACATTCAAACTGGGGAGTAGTTTCAAGTCGGTGTATTAAAATTATTTTAAAACTAAAAACAAAAAATAAGAAAAGATTAAATTACTTTATTTAAATTTTGAATAAACTATAAAATATGAAAACTAATCAAATAAGTATCACAGTAGAAAAGAATATACGAAGATAGGGGATAAAGAAAATTTTATGATATTTACATTTTAATTTAATTATAAAATAAAATATAAATAAATTACACTCAAGAAAATTATAAGTATTTGCTAATTCAATATTTAAAAAAAAGATCAAACAATTTATTTGATTACTATATGATGTATTATATAGATTGTATTATATTTCTGCACACTATATTTTATGATGTTTTATAGATTGTATTATATTTCTGTACACTATATTAATAAATAAAATACAACTAATATTTATTAAGTTAAATGATATATTAGATCATAATAGATTAATATTCTGTCAAATTATTCGCGCATCACGCTGGTTCTTATACTAGTATATAAAAAAAAAAAAAATGCATAAGTACTCCCCTGATCTATAATCGGGTTTCCAACTATACACTTAAACTTTGCAAATTCACCCTTAAAGTGTCACAACCACATCTATATTGTGTGGTGGAGTACACGCGCCTCAAGAAAGTTTTGGACTGAAAATGAACAAACTAAGCCACTACATGAACCATTGCTTCTTCTATCCTTAGTAGGTGTTTGGACATAAATTTCAAAATAAATTTTTAAATTTAGAATTTGAGTTGATGAAGTTATGTTTGGTTATAATTTTTGTAATATATTTGGATGTCTCTTTTTGCAAAACCATGAAATATAATTTATACTCCAAAACTTGTAAAAGATATCAAAAACGCCCTATTTTAATTATCCTACTTGAAATAAACAATCAAACATGCTATTGTTTAACTGTTATCATATTCTGCTTTACTTCACTACACAGAAGATGCAAACGGGCATGCATTTTCAAGTGAAAATGCTATTGTTTAACTTTTAAAAGTATAAGGGTAAATTTGTAACATTAAAAACTAGTGAAAATGCATTTTCAATTGAAAAACTGGTAAGAGCCAGTTTTTCAAATTTGAAAATGTATTTTCAAGTGAAATTGGAAAAAACTGGTTGAATTTGATAACCAAACATTGTTTTCAAATATTTTTTTGGAAAAAAGCAAAACTTTTGTATGTCCAAAGGGGCTCTTAGTCTCCCCCACGGAGAAGATCTATCTCCGGAACACAAACACTCAGACAAGATCCATGTCCAGGGAAGATCCATCCCTCAATATCATCACTGCGCTCACTAGGGGTGTGTTATAGACTCCGAAGGGTCTCCTAAAACCCAAGCGCTATAATAAGCCAGATCCAGGCATAATCAATATAATATACTGCGGCGTGCAATCCGATAACATAACTGTCTCTCAATAACAGGATCTCGGCCTCACTCAGTCATCACTCACCAGTCTCACTCACATGGGTTCACATATGCATGAACTAGCCCGAATCAATGATAAGTGTACAAAATCAACAATTACCGAGACTGAGACATGATATGATATGGTATGATTGGGCTGAGTATATAACGTAATAAATTACATGAGAAGACAACAATAAATGACCACTTGGGTCTCAAGAATATCGGCATGAAGCCTTAACATGGTACTTATCATGATTTCTAGCATGATCACATTAACCACATTGATAGAAATACGGATATCAATCCATAATAGCTACTAAACGGTGCCATGGCATGAACCAGGCCACAATCACACGATGCACGCCCGCACGCCTGTCATTTGGCATGTGTGTCACCTTAATTATAATCATATAGCATATAGTTCAGAGTTTCGAATCCTCAGAACCAAGTTTGGAAATGTTACTTACCTCAAACCGGCTAAAATCCTAGTCCACAATGCTTTTGCCTGTAGACCCGGCCTCCGATTGCTCCGAATATAACCAAAATCAGATTAATATCATCAATATATTCTAAAGGAACAAATCCCACTAAAAATTATCGAATTTAACCAAAAATCCCGAAATTGGCCAACCCCAACCCCCCGGGCCCACGTCTCGGAATTCGATAAAAATCACAAAACTAGAATCCATATTCACTCACGATCTACCCATATCAAATTCATCGAAATCCCCAACCTCAAATGCCCATTCAAATCCCCAAAAGAATTTCCCAAACTTTCTTCCATTTTTCACCAAATTTCCACCTCAAATCACAAATTAAAGAATGAAATTCAAACTATATCATGGAACTAAACCAAATATGAGTGAAGAATACTTACCCCGATCACTCTATTGGAAATCTCCTCAATTTCTGTCTTCTCCCGAGCTTTCTAATGGATTTTGAAGTTTTGGACTTACACCCTCATTTTTGAATTAAAAACTCTCTGCTCAAGTCCTTACTCATCGCGAACGCGGTCACCCCCACGCGTTCACGTAGAACAAACAAACTCCCCTTCATCGTTACTCTCCGCGAACGCGACACCCATAATGCGAACGCGATGCCTGGCCAGCCTCAACCTTCGCGAACGCGTAAACCAAACCTCTAAGGTCCCCCAGCTGCCTAGTCCTCTTCGCGAACGCGTAGCCCAGAGCGCGAACGCGATGAATACTTCACTCAAACCTCCGCGTTCGCATCCTCCTCTTCGCGAACGCGATGAATAAAAATCTCAGCTCCCCAAATTACTCTTTGCGAACGCGAGACCCCACCCGCGAACGTGATGGAAAAAAATCTCTGCAACAAAAACCAGAAAATCTGCCAAGTTCAAATCCAAGAATTGGTCCGTTAATCCACCCGAAAATTACCCGAGGCCCTCGGGACCTCAACCAAACATGCCAACACATCCCATGACCTCATTCAAACTTAGTCGAGCTCGAACCACTCAAAACAACGCCAAAACACCAAATTAACCTCGGATTCAAGCATAAGAAGTTAGAAACTTCCAAATTTCACCAACGATGCGAAACCACCCAAACCATGTCCGACTGACCTGAAAATTTGCACACACATCCAAAATGACACTATGAACCTGTTCCAACTCCCGAAATTCCATTCCGACCCCGATAGCTAATTTTCCACTATCGATCGAAAATTGCCAAAAACTCAATTTCGCCAATTCAAGTCCAATTCTACTTCGGACCTCAAAACAACATTCCGAACACACTCCTAAGTCCCAAATCACCTAACGGAGCTATCCGAACTATAAAATCCACATTCCGATGTCGTTTACCTAATAGTCAACTTCCGATTGACTTTTCTAACCATAAAGCCAACGTAAGAGACTAAGTGTCTCATTTCTCACCTCGACTACTCCGAACCCAAACCAACCAACCCAACAAAATATAATTAGGCTAAACAACACATGATAAAGTAGAAACAGAAAAAACATGTCTAATCTCACGAAACGACCAGCCGAGTTGTTACAACTATCTACTATTATATGCTTTCCATATAGAAATGATTCAACATCTTTATTGATAAGAACTATCATTAATTAAAAATTTGGTGTAGTACATACTTCTTGTACTAATATTTTATCTTATTAAAATAAAATAGTTACGAGTATTATTATTATTATTATTATTATTTTATTATTATTATATTTGACAGTAAACTAATGTATAATCATTATATGATGCGTACTAAAATCGTGTTATAAGGTAAAACCATATACATAATAAAGTATAATTTTAATTTTGTAGATTATTTAGTCTACTGCATGCCACCTATTATTTAGTTCATGAAAGTTTGACAATACTATATTTATGAACAAGACGCTCAAGTTTATATTATGACGAAATTTCACAACAAAACAAAAATGAAGGAACCAACATTCATTCGGCGAAATATACTGTTATATCTGATATCAAAATCTAAAAGAATTGTTAGGCGTGATAATTTTGACAATAGATCATCGAGATATACCTTATCAGAAGTGGAATTGAGGTTTAAGGCTTGGTGTTGATAACGTGTTATGAAATATAGCTCAAAGTAATAATATAGAGTAAGAGAAAATAAGTTAAGAGATATAGAGAAAAAGAGACGAGAGATTCTGATTTAATTGTGTGTATTTTCCTATCTAATACAAAGTCTTTATATAGGCATGAAAAGAGAAGAATCGCTATTGTAAAATATGTCATTGAATATTAGGGGTGTTCAAACTGAACCGGAAAACCACACCAAATCGATTAAAAAACCCGACTAGGTTTGGTTTGACTTGGTTTGTTATTGAGTAAAAAAATCTGAAAACCAAACCGATATATAAATATATAATTTTTTATATATATTTTTAACACTTTATATTGAATTTTCTTTAAAAAATGTAAAAATATTTGAGATCCTCTCATGTGTTAACTTTGAAAGCGTACATTGACGGAAAATTATTGATAGACAACTAAGAAAACAATTATCATGTGTTACTACCCATTAGAATATTTTAATAGATCATTTGTTTGTCAATTATTTCAATATTTACTAAACATATATTCACTTATCAAAACTTTATTTATATCATTAACAAAGTAAGAATCGAATAACATTCATGTAACAAAAAAATCCAAAAATCCGACAAAATCGAACCAATTCAAACCGATATAGTTGGTTTGATTGGTTTTGATAAAAATTGAACTAACCCGGTCCATCTACACCCCTATTGAATATGTCATTAAGCATTTGAGAAGAAGATCATGGAGGAGGTTATGGAGTTACAATCATAACTTCATCAGTATTAAAGTGTTGAGAGTTATAGAGATAATGGAAAAGAGTTTACATCCACCATAATTTAATTTTCTTATAAAAAATTATTGTCCACAATCTTAAGGCATCTCCAATGGTGCACTATTTTTTGCACCAAATTTAAATTTGGTGTAAACTTTAGTATTTTTTTGCTCCAATGGAACACCAAATCTTGCACCATCACAGTATGTGAATAGTGTCACACCAAATTTGATTTATTATTATTTTATTCATCTTTTATTTTTTTGACTTTTAATTTATCATATATTGTGTATATAATTAATTTTTATATTAAGGTCTTTATAATTTTAATTTTATATCCTATTTTTTTGATATATTAATTTTTGTATATATTATATTTATATAAAATTATAAGTTAATTTTATTATTATTATTTTTCAGCTGACGGTACATATCCAAAATGGTCTACTATTATACAATTCGGGAGCCATGTTCAGCAAAGAAGAAATATTTTGCAATGAAACAAGAATCATGTCGAAAAGATGTTGAACGTGCAGAGTCTTGCAATCTCGTTTTGCAATTGTTGCAAGTCCGTCACGCTTTTGGAGAAAAGACGCGCTACTTGATATAATGATCATATGTATTATACTGCACGACATGATAATTGGGGACGAGTGTGATCTTAATGCACCAATTCAAGATGCACGTGAATGTCCAGCTCCTACGGTAGAAATGACAGTAGATGAAGATCCCCGATTTGAATAATTTTTAGCTCGACACAAAAAAATTAAGGATAAAGATGCGCATTTCGCACTTCGTAATGCATTAGTCGAGCATTTAAGGGAGAATAGAGGCGAAAGTTGAATATTTATGTGGTACTTAAATTATATTGACTATGATGTAATATTTATTTAATTATCTTTTATCAATGATTTCACTTTTAGTTGATTTATCCTTTAAAATAATTTTGTAATAAAATTATATAAGTGGTGAATCTGAATTATATGTGATGAATATGGAAAAAAGAAAAAGATAGAATTTGTTTGAAGGAAATAAAAAATAAAATTTAAATAAAAGATAATAATATAATATAGAAGAAAGAGAAGAATATAAAAAATAATATTCTCTTTTGGTGTAAAATATAATGTAATAGTTAAAGTAAATTTAGTATTACATTATTTTAGTGTGAAATTTAATATTAGGGTTGGAGATGGTCTTAGACCCAACAGCTACTACTACTTACAATTTGAACCATTTGTCCAATAATTCAAGCTGGGCAATTGACTGTATTGTCATTTATAAATTCACCACCACTGTAATTTAATTTGTTACATTATGTCAGTTATCATTTATTCCATATTACCAATTGACGCTAGTATTAAATATATTTACCTGTGATTATTTTTTAAAAGTGACTTTATTTTGTCACACAAAAATCACAATACAACGACTGATAACATAACTTTTTTTTTTGGTAATGAAATTTTTTATTCAAATAAACATACAACTAGCTATTACAATACGGGATCAATCTAGATAATATAGTGCCTAGATTGTCCTTTTCAAGTACATGAACAACAAAAGCGGAGGGAATAACATAAGTTTGCAAAATACAAAAAGTGTCAGGCTACAATCCTTTTTAGCTAATTGGTCCGCTACTCCATTAGCTTCTCTAAACACATGCTTCATGTGGGGATCACTCGCCTTCCGTAATAGGTACCTGCAATCGTCAATCAAGTTTTGGTAGAGGCATTTATTAGAGTTCATGAGCTTAATTAATTATAAGCAATCGGTTTCTATTACTAAGGGTATTAAGTTTTCTTTGAGAGCTAACTTGACTCCATTAAGTAGTGCCAGTATTTTCACATATATATTAGTAGCATGAGCAATTCTCATGTTAAACCCAAGAATCCATTGGCCTCTATCATCTCTAAATACCCCTCCTACTCCTCTTATCCCTGGATTGTCTAAGCAAGAGCCGTTGATGTTTAGTTTATAGAAGTTGGTGTCGGGAGGTTCCCATTTGACGAATATGATTCTTTTATGAGACCTTAGGCTAAGATTTTTTGCTAGGAAGAAGAATTCAATGGTTTTATTAATAGGCTGGCTTATAGAGGGGGGAGCTTTTTTTTCCTGAAATATGTACCTATTCCTATAGTTCCAGATATACCAAAGAAGGAAGGGGAGAAGGTCAGCCCAAAGAAGCTCATTATTGAATCTTTTTGTAGAGGCAAGTTGCTTCTTTAGCCAGTTAAACAAGGTTCCTTCCTCATTAGGATTATAGGGGAAACAGGGATCAGTTCCTGATTGGACCCAAATATCCTTTGAGTAAATACAGTGAAAGAGGATATGCTCCGTGTTCTCAGGCTCTTTACAACATATGCTATAGATTGTCAGGACATATTCCTCTTTTGGCTAGCATATATTTTGTGGGTAGTCTGCCCCATATGATTAACCATAGGAAGTACTTTAATTTATTTAGAGTGTTAGTTTTCCAGAGCCAAGTGAAATCTCTTTTGTTGTTGTGAGCATTATTTGAAAGAGTTTCATATGCAGCCTTGATGGAAAAATAGTTATGGCCTGGTGAATCCCATACATATGAACCATTAAGGGGCGAAGACTGTTTAATGTAAGTGCTATTGATTTTACCAACTTGTCACGACCCAATTCTCCCTCCGATTGGGTCTCGTGACGGCACCTAGTCTAAACGACTAGGTAAGCCTATGCTTTAAGCAAAATTTAGATAAAACGGAAAACAAATAACAGTAAGTGAAATAATTCATAATAAGGTCGACGCCGCTCGGCATAAACAGTTACTTTACCCAGAACCCAGAATATCACCATACATCACAAGCTACTCTACTAAAGAGAAGATTGTATAGTTTCGTCTACAAGTACTACGACTTCAAGATAGGAAGGGGACTCGAAATCTGCGGACGCTGCAGATTATACCTCGAGTCTCTTGATACTACTGTTGCTGACTAGCTGAGATACCGCGTGCTAGGACCTGGATCTGCACATGGGAAAAAACATGCGTAGAAGGGCGTGAATACTCCACATTTGGTACCCAGTAAGTGCCAAGCCTAAACCCAGTCAAGTACTGACGAGGTCAGGTTGAGGCTCTACTGAGGTTGCAGTTCAAAATAAGACAGATATAGTTAACAGCTAAGTAGACAGTAATAATTAACGGCAATTCAAAGTAAGGATCAGAAGAAAGAGTAATGAATCTCCTGTTCGGCACAACATATAACTCAGGTGATAATGCAATACAGGGGAAAGCTCCCGGATCTCGATCCGTAGTCCCAATTTAAAAATGCAATGCAGTACATGGGAAAGCTCCCGGATCTTGGTCCGTAGTCCCAATTTTAATATGCAATGCAGTACAAGGGGAAAGCTCTCGGATCTTGGTCCGTAGTCCCAATTTAAATATGCAATGCAAGAATATATATATATATATATATATATATATATATATATATATATATCGGATAAAGTGAAGTTTCAAGGTTTGGGGAAAATCATTAGTAAATACGGGTAAAGTACTTAAACAATGTTCAAATCGTAGTAACGAGAGAAAAATCAAGTAAAATCAGTGGTTATGATAACATATTAAATTGTTGTTCAGCTCAATCAAGGGCAGTAATAATAAAATTGAAATTTAGGCAGGTTATAGAAAAAGAGAACTATGGAATTTCCGTGAAAATGTCCCATGCACGCGCTCGTCACCTCACGTACACGATTTTTTTTATAGGAATAACCAGTAAAAATGCCTAAGGGAGATTTCCCAACACAAAATTAGGCAAGTCACTTACCTCAACTGTGCAAATCAACCGCTAATCACTCTCTTGCCACGAGTATCCAACTCCCGGTGGCCCAAATCTATTCAATTCGATGGGATAACGTAAATATAAATTCAAAAAATCGAAATAACTAATTAATTCAGAACTAATACG
>ML246921.1:17496-40318 GCA_005239495.1 Nicotiana undulata
GGCCGTGACTGCGCCTAACGTTGAACCCGCTAGGCCAGCCAACGTATATCTTGCAATAGTAACTTAAAACCTTTTTAATAAGAAATAAAATGATAACCTTTCAACTTTAACTAATTCATTCATATACTGGAATGATAGTGGGCGACCGTTTCACCGTACATCAATAACATACCTTTCCCAACAATAATCTTTCCAACATCGATAATAAAATAACAAAAAATTAAATACGGAAAGGAGGAACATAACAATCATAAAATAACGTAACTTCCCAAAACCGGGGTGTCACAATCTCACGGACTAACTACTATAATACTAAATACAAGTCTGGAATGAAAGTACAACAGTGTCTTGGAAATAAAGGAGAAAGACAATGAAGCGGTAAAGGAAAGAAGCCTCGGGATCCACGAACGCCAGTGTATACCTCGAAGCTCTGACGTGGACTGAAGGTATCTCCCTCAGAACGCTCCACGGGGTCCGGTAGCAGGGTCTACACAACACAAGGAAGTTCAGTGTAGTATCAGTACAACCAACCCCATGTACTGAGTAAGTTCCAAGCCTAACCCCGACCGAAGTAGTGACGAGGCTAGACTTAGCATAATACGATCACCTGTCCTAATCTAAGCAGATATATGTACAAGAATTAACCGATAATGAAGACAAGTATGATCAAATAGAAGAGAGATGGGAAAAAACCGGGGAACATATTAACGGGGCAGCAATAATATCGGAACTTAAACAATAAAATAAGATATGTGAACATGTTGGGGATACAGGAAAAATAACATCTAATTCACAACGGTACAGTGAGAATGCGGCTGGAAAGTAAAAATGGAAACCGAAGAAATAGCTATCAGTATACGGGAAATCAATCAAATACCAGAGCACGGCATGTCCCCTCGTGCGTAATCTCAATATCAAATCGGCACGGCATGTCCCCTCGTGCATATATCACAATATCACAACACGGCATGTCCCCTCGTGTGTATATAATAAATATCAATCGGCACGGCATGTCCCCTCGTGCATATATAACAATATCAACACTCGGCACGGCATGTCCCCTCGTGCATAACAATAACATCACCCCTCTTCCTTACCAGAACAGTATAAATATCAATGGCAAGGAAATTTCAATATAATAGAAATGCAAGACAATAATGCTCAACGAGGGGGTACATATCAATATTAAACACACAATTGCCCGGCAAGGGTCTCAGCTATACCAATCTCAACAGAGTATCTTTGACAACAAATATTCATCCTCAACAACAATTTACATCTCATTCTTTCACCACAACCAACAACATACTATTACAAATAGTGGAAATTTCATAATATAAAAGGCATGGAAGAAAAGTTACGATTACTATCACATTAGACTCACGGTCATGCTAGACTCTCATCACATAGGTACTCGTCACTCTACCTATGCAACGAACATGCTTAACAAGTAAACACGTAACAAACAATACCTATTCCCTCACCGAAGTTAGGCAAGTCACTTACCTCGGGTCCAAATAGAGCGATCAACCCTCTAACACCACCTTTCCTTTGTAATCCGGCTCCGAAACGATATTATCTAGACATATTCAACTCAAGTATATCAATAACAACTCAATAACTCAAACCCATAGCCTAATTACCCATTTCTAATCATTCTTCCTAAAATTCCAAANCGATCACCCATAACCCCACAAGTTCAAACATATGATTAGTTTTAAGATTCGACCCCAAATTGAGGTTGAATCACCCAAAAATCCCAAAACCTAGGTTCTACCCAAAAGCCCCACTTTTCTAATTGATTTCATGAGTTTAGGCCTAGGTTTCTAGTGATTAATGATAGCTAATGGAAGAAAACGAAGTTATGAAGCTTACCCGAGTAGCAATGGAGGAAAATAGGCTTAAGGCTTGATAATGGAGGTTGGGGATGGAGAGGAGGGCTGAACTTTGAAGAATTCCCGTGTAAGGTTCTATTTTGGGGTTAAAATATAACTGGGCATTTTTAATGCATGCGATCGCGGAAAAATGAGGTGCGATCGCATAGAGGTAAGTTGCTCAAGCTCTGCGATCGCAGAGGCCCTTGTGCGATCGCACATGGCAATTCTACCCAGCCCCAGGCCCTATGCTAACCTCTGTGCGTTCGCAGCAACCTACCTGCGTTCGCACAGTATTAACCCTGGACCCTCCGAGATCGCGCCCTTTGAGGTGCGTTCGCACTGAGTAACTACCCAGCCCCCACCCTATCATACCTACACACTATGCGATCGCGGACAACTCTATGCGATCGCATAGAGTAAACTTTGCCCCTACCAACCCAATGTTGTGCGATCGCGGATATGCATATGCGATCGCACTGAAGGAAAGGCCTGACACCAGAAACAGGAGAAACACCAGATTTTCTTAAGTTTTTACACCCCGTTAGCTACCCGGAACTCACCCGAGCCCTCGGGTCTCAAAACCAAAAACACACACGTCTCCCAATACATCCTACGGACTTGTTCAAGCATGTAAACCACCAAAATATCATCAAAACAATGAATTAAACTCCAAAAATCTATAGAATTTTCTCAAACTTCATAAACTTCTAAATTTCCCATTTTTAATATGAATCACGTCATTTCAAGTCCGTTTTACACCTAATTTCACAGATAAGTCACATAACATATAATAAACCTGTTCTGGGCTCCAGAACCATAATGTGGGCCCGGTAACACGGCTTTCACGTAATAATTCATTTTTGAAATCCTTTATTATTTTCAGAAAATAATTTTCTTTAAAAATTTATTTCTCGGGCTTGGGACCTCGGAATTCGATTCCGGGCATACGCCCAAGTCCCATATTTTTCTACGGACCCTCCGGGACCGTCACATCATGGGTACGGGGTCTGTTTACCAAAAATGTTGACAAAAGTCAACTATATTCATTTATTAATTATCAAAAAACTCATTTTTATCAGTTTTTCACATAATAGCTTCCCGGCTACACGCTCGGGATGCACACGTATATCGAGGTAAGACTAACGGAGGCTCTCAGAGTCTGGGAACAGAGATATAGCTTAAATTACGTAAGATGACCTTTTGGGTCATCACAGTAAAAATCCCACGCGTAAAAATAACACTATGCGATCGCGTACAGTGACCTGCGATCGCGTACCCTCAAGCCCCAAGACTTATGAGATCGCGGAAATGGCCACGCGACTGCGTAGAGTCATCACTGACTAACCCCTCAAACCTGAAACCCTATGCGATCGCGACCTGTTGAATGCGATCGCGGAGACCAAACCTAGAAAGCTCTGCGATCGCGGACCATACCTTACGACCGCAGAGAACAAACTCGAAGCTTCCATGATTTACCCTCTGCGATCGCGGCTAATGCCCTGCGATCGCAGTGAACCAGAAACTGCTGGTGTAAAACCAACAAACCACAATGGGTTAAGGCCAAGATGCGTCCGTTTGAACACCCGAAACCCACGCGAGGCCCCCAGGACCTCAACCAAAACCACCAACTAGTCCAAATACCTTATTCGAACTTGTTCGAGCCTTAAAAACACGCTCCATAACATCAAGATCATCAAATAAGCATAGATTCAAGCCTAGGAATTTAGGAATTTTCAAGAATTCACCTCCGACGCCGAACCACGTCTAAACTCGTCCGAATGACCTCAAATTTTGCACACAGGTCATAAATGACATTCTGGACCTGCTGTCGCTTTCGGAATTCCATTCCGAGTCCGATATAAAAATCTCACCTATCGGCCGAAATCGCCGAAATTCTATCCTTTGCCAATTCAAGCCTAAACCTACGTCTGGCCTCAAAAACACATTCAGAACACGTTCCCAACCCCGAAATCACTCAACGGATCTAACGGAGTCGGCGGATTTCCATTTCGGATCCGTCCTTACACAGCTCCCGCTCCGGCCTAGTTTCTAAGGTTAAAGCTCACCTTAAAGGACTATATGTCCAAAAACACTCCAATTTTCATCACTCAACGCTCCGACTCATTCCATTAACCTAATAAGACATGGGAGGAACAATTATCCGAGGATAGGGGCGCTAACTCTCCAAAACGACCGGCCAGGTCGTTACATTCTCCCCCTCTTAAGAAAATCGTTCGTCCTCGAACGAGTATAGAAACATACCTGATGCTGTGAATAGGTGAGGGTATTGACTCAGCATATCATGCTCGGTCTCCCAAGTTGCCTCCTCGACCGGATGACCTCTACACTACACCTTGACTGAAGCAATATCCTTCGATATGAGCTTTCTAACCTGCCTGTCCAAAATGGCCACAGGCTCCTCAACATATTATAGATCCTTGTCCCACTAGACTGAGCTGAAATCCAACACATGAGTCGGGTCACCATGATATTTTTGCAGCATGAACACGTGGAATACCGGATGAACACCTGTTAGGTTGGGAGGCAAGGCCAACTCATAAGCAACCTCCCCAACCCGCTGCAATATTTCAAAAGGGACGATGAACCTCGGACTTAGCTTACCCTTCTTCCCAAATCTCATGACGCCCTTCATCGGCGATACCCGAAGCAAAACCCGATCAACAGCCATGAATGATAAATCACGAACTCTCCGGTCCGCATAACTCTTCTGTATGGATTGGGTTGTGCGAAGTCTATCCTGAATCACCTTCACCTTGTCCAAGGCATCCTGAACCAAATCCGTACCCAATAATCGGGCCTCGCCCGACTCGAACCATCCAACTGGAGACCTGCACCGCCTGTCATATAAAGCCTCAAACGGCGCCATCTGAATGCTGGACTGATAGCTGTTATTGTAAGCAAACTCTACAAGAGGTAAGTACTGATCCTATGATCCTCCAAAATCAATCACACACGCCCGGAGCATATCCTCCAAAATCTGAATGGTGCGCTCGGACTGCCCGTCCGTCTGAGGGTGGAATGATGTACTGAGATCAACCTGGGTACCCAACTCAATGCAAGGCTCTCCAGAAGTGCGAGGTGAACTGAGGACCTCGGTCTGAAATAATAGATACCGGCACACCATGCAACCGGACTATCTCCCTCATGTAAATCTGAGCCAATCTCTCCGAAGAATATGTAGTCAATACCGAAATCGCATATTTAAATTGGGACTACGGACTGAGATCGGGGAGCTTTCCCCCTGTACTGCATCGCATATTTAAATTGGGACTAGACTGAGATCCGGGAGCTTTCCCCATGTACTGCATCGCATATTTAAATTGGAACTACGGACTGAGATCGGGGAGCTTTCCCCCTGTACTGCATCACATATTTAAATTGGTACTACGGACTGAGATCCGGGAGCTTTCCCACTGTACTGCATCGCATATTTAAATTGGGACTACGGTCTGAGATCCGGGAGCTTTCCCCCTGTACTGCATTGCATGACAAATATCTGAGTTACGGACTGAGTTCCTTTGGTTTATCATTGAGAAGATTTGGATTGAAAAGTATACATATATACACATATACATATATTGAAATGTATAGCTGAAAGGCAATTATCTCCGAGAAAAGTTACGTCCGAAGGACTTCTATTTTTAAAGTATATTTGAAAGGTATTTGTCTTGCAAAAAAAAAGGATATTTGAAAAGGCAGTATTTGGGAAAGTATATTTGAACAAATGATATTTGAAGGAGCAGTGCTTGGGAAAGTATATTTCAATACAACGTATTTTAAGGGAACGATGTTCTAGCGATTTCTTTTCATAAAGATATATATACATATACATTCAGAAAAAATGTGTTTCAAAGAAAATTTCCTATATCTTGAAAAGATTATATTTTTAAAGGCTTTCGTTATAAACTCACGTTTTAAAGGTTTTTACTATAGGGTTTGACCGATTTTTATTGAGCTTATTTGTTAAGGCGTGATGTGAGAGGATTGATGCAGTGCTAAGTTTTGAGTGATTTATGGTATTATGATTTCTGACTTTGGCTTGCGTGCTGTCCTTTCCTTCTTGCGTATTTTCGTTATGATGTTATGTTGCTTTAATTACTGCACCTCCGTCCGCTTTATATTTTCCCGTCGTTAATTATATTCGAAGATTTTTGATAAATATTTTGTTTCGGTCATTACTACTTAGGTCTTTTACTCATTAGACCAGTGGGTGTCTGGACTAGTCCTCGTCACTACTTCACCGAGGTTAGTCTTGATACTTACTGGGCACCGCTGTGGTGTGCTCATACTACTCTTCTGTGCATTTTTGGTTTTGCACAGATCCAGGTATTGACTGTTGCTAGCTGTGTGGAGCTTTGCTGAGGAGACTCGAGGTAAACCTGTTGCTGCGTTCGCAGGCTTCGGAGTCACCTTCCTATTTATTTCAACTGTACTTATTATTTCTGGACAGTTGTATTTAGAATTGTAGAAAGACTTCGTAGAGCTTATGACTTGTACTTACCGGGTTTTGGGAAATTGTACACTCTGTCAAGATTTCCATATCGAGACTGTTATGTTTATTTCATTATTGTTGATGCTCAGTAATATGTTAGGCTTCCCTAGTCCCAAAGATTAGGTGCCATCACGATACCCAACGGAGAGATATTTGGGTCGTGACAAGTTGGTATTTTAGTTACAATATATGAAGGGAGATCAAAGGGTATCTCTCTAATATCGAAAGCTCCATTTTTAATAATACATGCAAGACTTTATATTGCCTAAGGGATCCCATCTGGTTAATCCACCTATCATGCCATATGTTGTGAACATAACCTTTAGTTGACTAACATAGGAGTACTTTTTTGCTACTAGTTTAAATTGCTGCATCAGCACATCCACATTTTAACCTTTTCCGTTAATCTAATGAAGACCCAATTCTAACTTGAAAAAGGACCCGACCCGACCCTACAAAACCAGAACCCATCGCAAAATATAGAAAATTTGTAAGGTGATTATACCGTATTAGTAGCCTGTATGTTGTCTCTCTTCTGCTCTTTCCATTTTCTTAAGTGTGCTTTAGTTGAATAACATGAGGATCAAAATTGAAATAATGCAATAGTAAAATCGCAAAAGGTAGAGAAATTGTTGATCAATAAAAGAAGCAGTATGTTGTATCTCTTCACTTTGTTTGGCAGAGGATATGCCTGATTGCATTTGTTTCATCCAAATATGACTATGGATTTCTGTTGAATGATTTTCTGTACTCGCAGCCAAGTTTTCCAGGAGTGGCCTTTAAAAGTGGCTGCACAGTAGGTGTTTGAGAGAATTTCTGTGTTGAGTTGAAATTGGAGTAAATGAATGGAACTGATGGCAAACTTGGCTGCGGGTACAGGAAAGGAGATGACTTAGATATAATGATGAAGAGTAATCTCAGTGAAGATGTATAGGGTGAGATTGATTAGAATCTTTTATCCTTTCTCAGATTGAATTTTCATAGATATGGGGAAGAGAAGGAAAAGGCTGATGTGAGTCCGTTAGTTTTGAGGGCCATAAGTGTTCCAATGGGTTAGCGGTACGGACTTTTCTTGGGACCAAATTCAAACGAAGGGCATATTATTCTATTTTCAATAGTTCAAGAATAATTTTGGTCGTTACTCGGTGTTGATTCTGATACGCAGACTTGAGCTAGAGCCAGGGTACTGGTAGGCATTGGAGTATATAATTTTTGCTTAAAAAGAAACAGGAAAAACAAAAAATAAGAGAAGCTCCTCTTTCACTGGCCAGAAATAATTGTAGTGGCAAAACTCAGGTGTGATTTTTCAATGCTTTCTTGGAATGCAGAACTCCATTTGTGAGTTCAATTGAGCTTGAGCCATTAAAGTATCGAGCACGAAGAAGCAGTAGTTGATGCATCAAAGCTTTTTCTCTCCTTCATCAGTGGTAACAGCAGCTCCTAAGACGAGCTTATTGATTCTTTTCAAGTCTAATACTCCAAATAGTAGTAGTAACATAATACAATTGGTGTGGTGGCTTAAGCTAGAGACTTAGGGTGTGTTTGGTATAACGGAAAATGTTTTTCGTGAAAAATATTTTTTTGGAAAACAAGTAGAATCTTATTCATTTTCTGGTGTTTGGTACGCAAATTAAGGAAAATAACTTCTCAAGAGTATTCATAAATAATGTAGATACAATAAACGTGAAGCCATAAACTTCTGAACCAACAGATTTCATAAACTTCTGAACCGCTAAACTTTCGAAACCGTGAAATTTTGTACCCGTAAACTTTATAATTTCTAAACCCGAGAACTTCCAAACACATAAACCTCCGAACTCATAACTTTGGAACATGTAACATTTCGAACCTATAAACCGAAAGAAGAAAAAACTAAAACTAAAAATATATAAAGCTAATTTTTTTTTTGGAGGGGGGAGGGAGGGAGGAGGGGGGAGGGTGGTAAAACTGAAATTTGAAAAAAAAGCCTTTTTGGAGAGGTGGGGTGGTTGGTGAGGGTGGGCAATAGGATGGAAATGATGAGAAGGAGTTTTGGAAAATGTTTTCCCTTCTCTTGATAAGGAAAATATTGGGAAATCATTTTCCTCCAAGTTACCTTATAATTGATGGATTTAGCTATATTGGCACCATAGTACTCTCATAATTGCAGAAACATAAATTTTTCTTACTGTATTGACTCTTTTACAAAGAAAATATACATATGAGTTTGCAACTTTGAGACATAATAATCCGATCCGAAATACGAAAATCCGATTCGATCCAACTTTAAAAATCCGATCCGATCCAATATTAATACGGATTGGATTCGGATTGCATTTTCTAGAATTCGAAATACGAGATCCGATCTGATCCGATCCATGCACAGCCCTACCAAACACACCCTTAGAGCACCTTAGAAAGCCATATTTTATTCTACCAACTTAAATTTTGAAAATTAACAGATGATGCCAACTTGTTCAGCTGCATTTCACAGTAGTCTGTATATAATTATTGTTCTTGTTTAAGAGAATCCCTACCTAGACTGACTTTTCAGCAGAATGTGTCTTCAATTTAAAAATCAATAAAATAAGGACCAGTGGGCAATTTTATATGTGCTTCATACTTGGTCCTATGAGTTCTTTTTTTTATAACTAGAGAAATGGTTGACAATTCCGGCTGTTGGAGTACTCATTCAGCCTTGACCTTCATACTTTCTTCAATTTACTTACTGCATTTCTAATCTGCAAAGCCATGGATGATTTGTATCTTGATCTTCGCGGTCTTATCAAATTTATTGAAAACGAAGTTATAAAATACGGGGCTTTAACTGTTTGTACAGAGATGCTTAGGAAGGAATTGACATATCTGTTACCGCTTGTTCGCAGTGCCCGTACATGGATCCACATGGACGAGGATAATGATGTAAGAGATTTTTTGAATCGTATCCAGCTTTTGATCACAAACGCAGGTCGGGACCTTTACTTGCTTTGTGATATTGGAAGCTCTGAACAGGATCGTGTTACTTATGACATACTTCAAGAGATTTGGCTTCTCAAGCCAGACATGATTTTATTTCTAAGACTGCTTCCCAAGCTCGTCCGAGCATTTGGTGTTGTTCCATCTGCTGATGAAATCCCGGCTAGATATATCGAATCCCTTGTTGACAATCTAGAGTTTTCGCAAAACTACAAGGCAGATTTTGTTGCTCCTGTGGAGAAAAAACTTGAAGTTATCAAAGGAATTCTGGAAATTCTGAAAGGTTTTCTTCCGTTCATGCTAAACAACTCTAATTTTGAGTCCAACGAGTTCAACAATTTCTGTAATCAGTTTACAGTTGTGGTAAAAAAAGCATCATGTTGTATCGCTTTACTTTGTCTGGCAGATGAATTGGATGAGGATATGGCTGATTGCATTAGTTTCATGATGATTGATCTGCTACAGAGCATACAACATGCTAAATCAGATATCCGTTCTTATGTTGGAGGCCTGAAACTTTTACACCCAACTATAGAGTTCACTAGGGAAGTGGGTGTCTTTGCAGCTGGCTTAGTTCATTTCACCCTAGAAGCACCGATGAGTAAGCTCGATTCCCGGTCCTATCTATCTGTCTACAACGATCGTGTTCAAAAACTCCAAATTTCGCTCAGGTTACTGCTGATATATATCTTATGCTGTGATATCCATTATGAAAGCTTGACAATATTTGATCTTGTAGTCAATGAGTTTTGGTCATTCATTAACTCATTAGACAACCGAGAAACAAATGAAGATTTGGGCAAAGAATTTGATCTTGCTATATCCCGTTCGGTGCAAAAGATGGAGCCTATGGCATCAAGGATTTCACAGTGGATTATCAAGGTACAAAGGTCAACTGGATTGAGCTTTTCTCAGATTGATAGTTTGGGATGTATAGATTTGGTATCGCAGAATTTGCTGAGATTGTTGGATCGTGGTATTTATTCAATACATCAGATTAAATTTGTACTGGCTGAGATTAAAATTTTCAAACCTTTTCTAGAAAATAATGTTGACCAACTAAGAGTGCGTAAGGAAGTGTTAGATGTATGCAATCATATGACCAATTTATTTCTCAAATTTGAGTATGCTGTTGACAAGTTTGTGGTTGATCTTTCTTTCATATGGTTAGACGATGTCATTGCAGAAATTAAGCTTTTCAAGGACATTGTTGAATTTGCGCATATCTTCATGGAAAATAAGGATGTCCCAAGTTATTGTCAAACATCAAAACCTAGCACTCCAATCATTGATGAAGCAGTTGTAGGCTTGGAGGACCAGATAGAAATATTAATGGCACGGGTAATTCGTGGAGGGGCCGAGCGTAATACCATTCCTGTCATTGGCATGCCAGGGATTGGTAAGACAACACTCGCCAAAAGAATTTACAATGACAGAAGAACTTCAGATCACTTTGATATTCGAGCATGGTGTTCTGTTTCTCCAAGACATACGGTGAGTGAATTGGCCCAAGATATTTTAATTTCCATCGTTGATCTGAGCAATGACATTTACAAGCCAGAGAACGGGAAGGAGCTAGATTATCCTTATATTTTACGCAGACAGTTACATAGAGGAAGATACCTCATCATTTTAGATGAAGTGTGGGATTCTGATATATTTCAGGAGTTGCACAGGTGTTTTCCAGATAATCATAATGGAAGCAGAATTCTTGTTACCAGCGGCCGAAAATATGAGGATCCATTGTTTGATGAACCTCTTTTGGTTCGCTTGTTGACTCCGGAAGAGAGTTGGGAGCTACTACAAGTGAAGTATAATCACTTTCGCTTCTGTACTCAAGAAGGATTTCGCAAACCCCCAATTCCAAATGAGAACTGTCCTGCTGAAGTTGGGAAGGAAATTGCCGTAAAATGTCAAGGGCTACCTCTGGCCATTGTTTTGATAGCTGGGTTTCTTGTCAATACAAAGGACGACAACGATTGGCTAACCATCACTGGAGAGGCATTTAGTTCAGAAACTAATCGTGATGTAGGAGACTGCAATGAAATAATAGAATTGAGCTACAAAAATATGCCTGGTTATCTAAGACAATGTTTTCTATATTTTGCAGCATTGCCAATGAGTACAGAAATTTCAGTTTCAAAACTAACATGGTTATGGGTTAGTGAAGGATTTTTACGAAGAAATGAGTTGAAGAAACCAGAGGAGGTAGCACAAGATTACCTGAATGATCTTATCGGGAAGAGCCTTGTAATGGAGGCCAGAAGAAGTTCAAAGGGCGGGCTGAAATCATGTCAGGTTCATAATTATCTATATCATTTCTGTCGAGACAAATCTAAGGCCGAAAAGTTCTTGCCAGTGGCATCACGGTTTGCAAAATTCTATCTGGATGAACCACGTATTTCCCTTACCCGCACAATGATATATTCTACTGAACCCGGTTGGCACCTCTCCTGGCCAAGCCCTCTTCGCAAAAGTGTATTTCAGGGCGTCAAAAAGTTTGTTAGAGTGTTGGACTTGGGGTGCATCAACATCGGCAATACCTTTCCTCTGGAAATAGAAAGGCTTGTGTTTTTGAAATTTTTGTCACTTCAAGGTGACATGACAGTCATTCCCTATTGGATTTGCAGGCTCTGGAACTTAGAAACTTTCATAGTGAAAGGAACAAAATGTGAGGTAGCATTACCAGATACATTTTTCAGTATGACAAGGCTGAGGCATGCGCATATAGATAACTGTACCTTCTCAGATTCCAACTTTTCCCAATTGGATTGTTTGCAGACCTTATCCACCCCATCTCTTTCTTATGACAAAGGGAACATAATGAGAAGTTTCCCTTTCCTTCAAAAACTAAAATGCATATTTTTTGAATCTTGGGGTCATTCTGAGAACTTGGGAGAATCTTGCAATCGATTTCCAGTTTCGGATTTCTTGGGTCAGCTTGAATCGCTCAATGTGATTTATCAAGGCCGGGTGCTTCTGCCTTGTGAATTTAACTTCCCCTGGAACCTTAAGAAATTGACCTTATCAAAGTTTCGGCTGCCATGGGTTGAAATTTCTGCAATTTCAGCATTACCAAACCTTGAGGTTTTGAAACTGCTCTCAGAAGCTTTTGAGGGAGGAGAGTGGAATGCCAGTGATGAGGAGTTCGCAAAACTCAAGTTCTTGAAATTGGGAAATCTGAATATTACACTTTGGAATATATCAGATGATGCCTTCCCATCTCTTGAGCGTATAGTGTTGCAAAATTGCAAGCAGCTCATTGAGATTCCTTCTGAGTTTGGTGATAGTGGTTCCCTGCAAAAGATTGAGGTGTTTATGTGCAGAGAGACTGTTTCTCAATCAGCCAGAATTATTGAGGAAATTCAGCAGGACAATGGAAACGGCAAATTCAAGGTCACCATTCAGAACCCAATCAGGGATTGAAAAACTGAATCTCGTCTTTAATCGTCGTGCTTATTTGTAAGTACACATTCTTATTCTAGGCTTATTTTAATATTCTATATATATGTGCAAAGTTATCTTGCTATTACTTGTTATCGGTAGCCTTTTCATATTCTATGTTGCTATCTTCGAATTAGTTTTCTAATTATTTGTCTTGCTATTACTTGCTATCAAGACTTCTCTCACTTTCTTTAATCGATGGTCTATCGGAAACAGCCTCTCTCCCCTTCTAGAGTAGGAGTAAAGCTGTATACATCCTTTCCTCCCCAGACTTCACTTGTGGTGTTATACTGGGCGGTTGTTGTTGTTGTATATATATATGCACAAAAATACATGACTTTTTAGTACTTCTCAATTTGTAGAATCCAGTCTCGGGGCATTGAAATCTGAATTTGAGTAAATATAAATCCATAACTGTTGGTTTGAATGACAGATAACAGAGATGTAACTTGTTAGATAGATCAAAATCTTTGATGAACTCACTAATCCTATTAATTATGTGACTTTTATTAGGACATATCTTATTTGGAACAGCAAAAGTTTAATGGTTTTGAAGTCCTAAATATATTGGACATTTCTTAGTAGTCACTTGTTTGAGTCAGTGAACTCATTCCTTACTTTTGTGTCTACAGATGCAAGTGTTGATTCCGATCCGCAGACATGAGCTAGAGCCAGGGTACTTTAGTGATGAGCCATCCGCACATTTCCTTCCATGAGTATGGAGACCAAAATTAATTGCAGCCAATTATATTTGCACGAATTTACAGGCAATGACATTATAAAAATTAGATATTTCCATGCTATCCTTTCAGAGTTAAAGAAACCGAACTATTTTAAAATGAAATACATTTACCCTTAAAATGTCACAATCACATCTATGTTGTCGCGCCTCAATGCTTTATACTAAATTTAATTTTTATTTTATTTTTTTCAATCTTACCCTTTTGTTTCTCTGTTCTTTTCCTCGCGTTTCCATTGCAGATACAAACTTGCTCTATAAAATATATATATCATAAACTGCGAGGTGACTTCAACAAAGTGAGCTGGAGAAAGTTTGTGTGCAACAATGCAGGCTGTCCTAGGTGGCTTTTCACGCTAACATTCGGGTCTGCGCCTAGATTCGCATTCAAAGAGATGTGTGAACTGAAGCCGACTGGGTTGCAACCGGTACTCCTCCGAGATCAACTTGTGGCACCTCGACCCCTAGAGCAATTACATTGTCGTTTTTTCCGTGAAATCCGAGGCTATTGTCACCATGTGTGGGTGCGGTTTGTGAGTTTGACATGTTTTTAACCTGAAAGCAAAAATACTTTACAAGAACAAGCGTAAAGTAGTGTGTGTTATTGGAATCAGTATTGAATAATCACTATTATCCTTAGCCTCACGGTGCATGCCAAACTTTTTACTCTAAAATTTGGATAACAATTAAACTTATATTGTGGTTTTAATGATATGTGATTTCACCCAATGCCAATTAATAAACAAGAAAGTAAATGACTGAATTAAACTATAAAATAAATCAAACCAGTATATAATTTGAAACTCGGCCTCGAATTGATTTATTCTCGAGGTGATAGTAGCACAAGAATGATAAAGATAGAACAATTCTGGTGAACAGTCAGTAGAGCAATAAGCAAGAAAGACATGATTGTATATATTTTCCTAAGCAAGTAATGATGCATACAAATGAATGAAATTGCTCTTTATATAGTAGAGAAATCCTAATTAAGCTATACTTCTAATTATAGTAGGAAATCGTATAAACAACTGATTAACCGGTATAGATTTGATCCGTTCCGAGATTCACGCCACGACTCTCGACCAACCGCGAATATTCCGCCTTTTCCGTTACAAAGCTATACTGATAGTACTGGAAGTCTATCTCTTTTGGCCTTGATTGATATTGACAAGAAGTTAGAGCACCTTTTATTGTTCTTGTTTAAGAGAATCCCTACCTAGACTGACTTATCCCAGCAGAATGTGTCTTCAATTTCAAAATCAATAGTTGGGGATGTTGGAGTACTCATTCAGCCTTGACCTTCATACTTTATTCAATTTGCTTACTGCATTTCTAATCGATTTGTATCTTGATCTTCGCGGTCTTGTCAAATTTATTGAAAACGAAGTTATAAAATACTGGGCTTTAACTGTTTGTACAGAGATGCTTAGGAAGGAATTGACATTCTGTTATTACTTGTTCGCAGTGCCCGTACATGATCACAAACGCAGATCGGGACCTTCATTTGCTTTGTGATATTGGAAGCTCTGAACAGGATCGTGACTTCAAGAGATTTGGCTTCTCAAGCCAGACATGATTTTATTTTTTGCAATATTTCAGTGAAAGGTGGTCAGTTGACCACACTTTAGACGCCCCTGTTTAAGAGTATATTTTATATTGGACATAACAGTAATTTTAGTTATTTTCCTAATATATAGGAATAATTATTAATTATTTTTCTATTATTTAGGGACAATCATTTAATTAATAGCCTAATATTAGGACTTTACGGAAAATATATAATTATCTTTTTGTTGTAAAACTTTTTGTGCCCGAGGTTTTTTGTTTGTTAAATTTTTTTAGGTTTGTATTGTTTATTTTATTTTTATTTTTTAGAACTTCTTTTCTTCGTATAATCTATGTAATTTGATTAACAAGCAGATACAATAATTTATTCTTTTTCTAATTTGTTAGAAATAATTCATATAATGTTTATTATTAATTAAAAAAAAAAATAGCATTTTATTCTTGAAAAAAAAATGAACAAGGGAATAAATTTCAAAAAAAGGAAATAATTTTTTTTTTAAGTATTGAAGGATTATATGTGACTGCTGAAACTGAAAAGAAGCATGATAGCTTGTGAATTTAAGGAGATTGAATTAAAACTCAAAATAAATTTTTAGTTGAATAGATTGAGATTGAGAACTTCTATGAATATTCATCATTTTAGGAAAAATTAACTTTAATTATATCACTCAAACATAATATTTAAAATTATTTATATCTATTTTAAACTTATTGAGGCAGTGTACAAGCGCAAAGCGCGTATCATAAGACTAGTACTATATTAAAAGCACGAAAGCCTTTAGCAAAATATCATTCATCTTTACCCTTTAAAAACAGATTATAGTTTGGACAAAATTCGTAATTAAATTATTCCCCCACACTTTAAAACAATTCAAGTTTGGCTTCCTTCCTTTCCATTTTTCATATGGAATGGATTGTGTTTTGCTATGGGGTACTCCATTTAGTATTCGGTTAGCCGTAAGAACGACTTCCCCCCACAAGTTTCGTGGCAAACCAACTTATCAACAATGCGTTCATCATCTCCTTTAATGAACAATTCTTTCTTTCCGCAATCCCATTGGATTAGGGCGTGTGGCCATTGTTTGATAAATAATTTCATATTCTAAACATGTTTCTTCAAAAGAAGATTCATATTCACCATCCCTATCACTTCTTATCATTTTGATTTTCTTGTTAAGCTGCGTTTCAACTTTATTTTTGTATTGCTTGAATGCGTCTATTGCTTCATCTTTACTATCAAGTAAGTAAACATAACAATATCGAGTACTATCGTCAATAAAAATTATGAAATACTTCTTTCCACCAGGAGATGGTATTGACTTCATGTTGCAAATATCTGTGTGAATTAAGTCTAAAGGGTTTGAAATCGTTTCAACTGACTTATAAGGATGCTTAACATACTTAAATTCCACACATATTTGACATTTTGATTTGTCGCATTCAAAATTAGGCAATACTTCCAAATTAATTATTTTTCGCAAGGTTTTATAATTAACATGATCCAAACGTATATGCCATAATTCATTTGACTCAAGTAAGTAAAACGAAGCTGAAATTTTATTATTATGCTCAACAACCATTACATTCAGCTTGAAAAGGCCCTTAGTCAGGTAACCTTTTCCTACAAATATTTCGTTCTTACTTATTATAACGTTATCGGATACAAAAATATATTTAAAATTATTTTTAACAAGAAGTCCAGCAGAGACTAAATTCTTCCTAATATCGGGGACATGAAAGACGTTGTTCAAAGTCACCACTTTGCTGGAAGTCATTTTCAAAAATATCTTCCCACATCCTTCAATCTTGGCCGTTGCAGCATTTCCCATAGAAAGCTCTCTTCGGGTCCAACAGGAGCATATGTAGCAAAAGATTCTCTAACAACACAAACATGGCGAGTGGCTCCAGAATCAATCCACCACTCTTTAGGATTGCCCACCAGGTTGCATTCAGAAAGCATAACACCCAAGTCATCAACATCTTCATCCTTTTCAACCATGTTTGCTTGACCGTTCTTCTTGTCTTTCTTTGGAGCACGACAATCTATAGATTTGTGTCCAGCTTTTTCACAGTTGTAGCAATTACCGTTGAACTGCTTCTTGCTTGGGTTGCTTTTCGGTCCAGAATCCTGCTTCCTCTTTCTCTTATTTTGAGAAGTTATTGTTTATTTAGTTTATTATTATTATTATTATTATTATTATTATTTCTTCTTGTTGTATTATACATTGCTTACAAGTTATATTATGAATGCCCTGTTGTAGCCTCGTCACTACGTCGTCGAGGTTAGGCTCGGCACTTACGCAGTACATGGAGTTGGTTGTACTGATACTGCACTCTGCACTTGTTGTGCAGATCCAGGTTACGGTCAGAGCTGATTCTTCGAGCAGTAGTTGAGCATTCACACGGAGACACGAGGTAGATCTGCTGGCGTCCGCATATTTCTAGAGTCTTCCCTTTATTATTTAGATTGTTGTTTTATTTCATTCAAAACAGAGATATTTCTTTCAGCCAGATACTTGTAGTATTCTTTAGTAACTCGTGAATTGTGATACCAGACATTGGGTAGTTGTACATTTAATATTATTTCGTGGTTCGGTTTATTAATTCAAATATTATTCATGAAGTCGGTTATTGGAAAGTATTAGATTTCCTTTTTATTTTAAATTGTTCTTTTGTGTTTAAGCAAAGTTTTTAGGAAAATGGTTATTAAGTTCTAACATTTGCTTTCCTAGCAAGTGTGGTGTTAGGCACCATCACGATCCCGATGGTTGAAAATTTGGGTCGTGACATTAAAGGAGGGCACGATCCTAGGACCTCCTTCCCTAGACACAATTATAAATAGAGAGCTCAATTATCATTGTAAAGACACGATTTTTCTGGCTAAACTTATACTATGTTCTATACAAAGCTTAATACAATTTTACTTTCTTGCTTTTGATCTCATTATTGTTGTGTCCGGAAACCTTGTTCCCAAATTCGCCAATTCTGCTATTTCATCTACATTTTAAGCCTAGGTATTAAATATTTCTTCAATTATTGCATTATTTTCAGGATCAAACTAGTTCACTTGTCTAGAAATCACATATAAATTCAATTGTATCATTTTACGGGTAACCACACAATCCGCACTTGACACTTTTATGTATTTCTTTCCTAGTTACAACAGAGATTTAATTAGAGGCAAAAGATATTGTGATGACCCAAAAGGTCATCCAGTGTAATTCTAACTTAATCTATGTTCCGAGGCCCTGAAAGCCTTCGTTTATCTCACCTTGATGTGCGTGTGCAACCCGGCCCCGTAGCCGGGAAGCCTTTATGTGAAAAATTAATAAAATGTTGAAATTATGATAATTAATTGAATGAAGTTGACTTTAGTCAATATTTTTTATAAACGGACCCGGACCTGTGATTTGACGAACCCGGAGGGTCCGTAGGAAAATATGAGACTTGCGCGTATACTCGGAATCGAATTCCGAGGTCCCAAGTCCGAGAAATGAATTTTTAAAGAAAATTATTTTCTGAAAAATAAAAAAGTTTTTGAAAATGAGAATTTATGAGAAACTTATGTTATCGGGCCGTATTATGGTTCCGGAGCCCGGAACATGTTCAATATGTTTATTATGTGCTACTTGAAATTTGGTAAGAAACGGACTCCGTTTGAGTTAATTCGGACTAAAAATAGAAAATTTTAAGTTAATGAAGTTTTGAGAAATTCTATAGATTTTGAGGCTTAATTCAGTGTTTATGATGTTATTTTGGTATTTTGATTATTCGAATAAGTCCGTATGATGTTTATGAGGGTGTGTGTATATTTGCTATTGAGTCTTGAGGGCTCGGGTGAGTTTCGGGTAGGTGTCAGAGTGCAAAATGCCTTAGAAATTTCTGGTGTTGTTGCTGAATCCAGTGCCCAGGTCATTTGACCTTCGCGATCGCGGTCCACCTAGTGCGATCGCGGTGTGCATTTGGGCAGGGTGAGATTTAACCCTACGCGAACGCAGGGATCCAATCGCGAACGCGGAGCTTTGGGGGTACTGCTCTACGCAGACGCGACGACCCTCACGCGAACGCGTAGTGTAATAGGGGGGTCTGGGGGTCAGGTAGCCTTAGCTCTTCGCGAACACGAACATTGGCTCACGAACGCGTAAGCCTGGGAGGCCAAGCCTCCGCGAACGCGGCCATGGTGACGCGATCGCATAGGTAAATTCGCCCGCGAACGCGAAGGGTAAATTCGCCCAGCGATTTTTAAAGTTCAAAAACAGAAACCATACGGGATTAAACCCACTTTTCTCAAACTTCTTCTTCTTCACTCTTTTTGGGCGATTCTTGGGCGACCTTTCCACCGTAGCTTCATAGGTAAGTGATCTTAACTCCATTCTCTTCCATTTTTATCATCAATTAGTAGATTCTAGGCCTAAAATCATGGGATTAAAGGGTAGAAATTGGGATTTTGGGTAGAGTTAGGGCTTTTTGAATTTTTGGAAATTCAACCTCGTTTTGGAGTCAGATTTCAAAATAAATTGTATATTCAGGCTCGTGGGGCAATGGGTGATCGGATTTTGGTCCGAACCTCGTGTTTGGACCGAGTGGGCCTAGGGTCGAATTTTGGGATTTTTGGAAGAATATTGGGAAATCTATAATTAGGCTTTGGGATTGAGTTATTGAGTATTTATTGATATTATTAAGTCAATTGTGTCTATATATGACTGTTTCGGAGTCGGATTTGAGAGGAAAAGCCGTGCTAGAGGCGTGATTTGCATTCTTAGAACCGAGGTAAGTGTTTGGCCTAATCTTAGCTTAAGGAAATAGGTATAGAGTCTTATATGCTATATGTTATTCCATATCCGACGTATAGGTGAGGTGACGGGCACCTATATATTGTAGTCAAGCATGCCCATGAGTCGAACTTGATAATTTTCATTGTGCTCTTTGATATTCTTTGTGTTACGGATCTATTATCATTTTGGAAGTGATATATTGAGAGTATTTAATGATGTGGAAGTGATATATTGAGAGTATTTAACGATTATTCGTTTTGTTGGGGATTATATTGTTGGATTATACCTCTGAGTGAGATTGGTTATAGCTGAGTTCCTTGCCGGGACGACAGAATCTTTGTTGAGTATTTCTGTGTATTTGAGTTTTCCTATGGTGGTATTTTCCTGTCTAACTGTTGCTTTTATTTATGTTTTGCACGAGGGGACATTCCGTGCCGAGTGATTGTGAGGTTTTGCACGAGAGGACATTCCGTGCCGAGTGATTGTGAGGTTTTGCACGAGGGGACATTCTGTTTCGAGTGATTATCTATTACTGCACGAGAGGACATTCTGTGCCGAGTGATTATTATTTATGCACGAGGGGACATTCCGTGCCGAGTGACTATGAGGTTATGCACGAGGGGATATTCCGTGCCTAGTGATTTATTTATTTATACACGAGGGGACATTCCATGCCGAGTGATTGTGAGGTTATGCACGAGAGGACATGTCGTTCCTTTTCTGTTTATTTACTTGTTCCGAGCTGTTAAATTCTTGATGTTATTTCTATATTTTCATTGTTGTCTTATTCTGTTGTTTTAGTGAGTTGTTACCCCTTTGTCCCCAACATGTTCTCCCCGTTGTCGTAATTACTTGCTTATATTCTGTCATTATTTTTCCTGTTATATTATTGAATTGCACAGGTATTATCTGTTGTCGTGTCCTAGCCTCGTCACTACTTCGCCGAGGTTAGGTTCGACACTTACTCAGTACATTTGGGTCGGTTGTACTGATTCTACACCTGCACATCTTTATGTTATGCAGATTATAGCGCCGAACCCAGTGGACAGGGATTCAGGGAGTAGCCTTCAGTCCACGGAGACACTGAGGTAGTCCTGCAGGCGTCCGCAGGCCTTGACGTCACCTCTCACTTCCTTCCTTCTGTCTTATTTTACATTTCTAGACAATCGTATTATTTTATTTCAAACTCTTGTCTTTAGCAAATCTTAGACTGGTTCATGAGTTTGTGATTCCGGTTTCTGGGGTTGTACTTAAGGAAATTATTACGAGATTCCTATTTAGTTCTTGAATTTTTCTTATTACTTCCGCATTTTCATTATAATTGTTCTAGTTATTTTTGGTTATTTAATTGTTAATAAGTCAATTTAATTCAAATGTTGGCTTGTCTAGTGGGTTCAACGTTAGAAGCTATCACGACCTGAAGGTGGGATTTCGAATCGTGACAGATACGTAAATGGATAATGCTTGTTTAATGAAGTGAAGTGTTATACTCTAATACTAGCACAAGTAGACTATAATCTTAAATAATGAACAAACAACCGCGACTAACTGACCATGAATTTCAAGGTTGTTAACTCAAAACCGATACGTTTTATTCTTAAAAGTCAATTCCCATGTCTGACTTTCTTCAAATTTGGCATAATTGATATTAATATAACCAAAAGTAAAAAAACCCTCAATAGAAATGTATTGACGTATTCTATTATCAATTTGTATAATAAATGATTTCGTGATCATCTCGAAGTACACCTTGTTATAAGTATAGCAACATCTCAGACTCTAATCCACCTCATACTTTTTTTTTCGATGTCCGATATCAGTATTAAGATCACGATTAATTCAATTCGGCTGCATGTGATCCATGACAATTGAACTTAATATTATAATAAATTTGTTTGACTGAGTGAGGCCGAGGACCTAGTGACCACTTCTGATATGACTTTATGTCGACGCCCAAGTCTAGTCATGTCTATGAAGAAAATGACCTTTATAAAAAAGCAGCTAAGTGTATATTTCGCGTTCATACGGGATCCTAGGAGGGGAAGGGGGAGGGAAGGGTCACGTAAATAACCTATCTTGATGCAAATATTATTGACTGTTTCTATGGCACGAACCCATAACCGATCATGTCAGGATAATTTTATCATTGCTCCAAGATTCCTCCGCTTAGTGAAGAAGAAAAAAAATACCTTAATTTTATGTATTTTTATCCATTCACGAAAGTCACTTTTTTAGTAAATCACATAAAGTCGAACAAGCAATAGTAAACATCTCGATTTACGTGTCCTATAAATTTGTGTCTTTCTCCACAAATATTTTCACTTTGCAATTCACTTTCTTCACTAATATTGATACCCTAGGGTTATTTGGTGTCTTTTATTCTTCTTGGTTAAATTTTATTTCAACTTCAATTATGGAAAAATCAACCATCTGCACCAAATCACAAACTCTTCTTCTCCTTTTCTTCTTTGCTTTACTCTTGAACTCTCCACGGATAATCTCAGCTGCTCGTTCTCTCGATTTTTCGGCTCAAAATTCGTTGCCATCAACTACGCCTCCGTCCCAAACAGATAAAAGATCTACTATGATCGTTAATCCCAAAAAATCAGCAGCCACCAGTAACGAGAGCGAACGGCAATATATGGTGGCTGCTCATGATGTTCCTAGTGGTGCAAACCCTATTTCCAATGGATCAGATGAATATTAATTAAGCAACATGACCTAAAACTAGTACGTACAATAAGTTTAAAATCTTAGTACTTATGCTACTGAGGAAGAGGGTTTGTTTTATTTCCATTTTGTTAGCTAATTGTTATGTCATATGTGTATGCATATATGATGAATAAACGTCCTTTTCAATATTTATATGATGCTCTTTAGTATATCTTTTTTAATTGGCTCAATCTATATATCAACTCCCTTTGCTATATATATATATATATATATATATATA
>ML246921.1:40352-71332 GCA_005239495.1 Nicotiana undulata
TTTTTATATATAGTGTGTATATATATATATATATATATATACACACTATATATTAAAAGCACGAAGGTCCTTAGCGTAATATCGTTCACCTTTTTTATCCTTTTAAAATGGAGTTCATACTGGACAAAATAGTAATTTAAATATTTTCCTAATATGTAGAACTTTCAAATCAAATAAAATATTATTTATTAATCTTTCCTAATTTGAAACATACAAGACCCATAACTAAAATTTTGGTTACGATATCTTTCCTTTTAAAATTAGTAGAAAGTTTAATATTTAGAATATCAAAATAAATATAGTGTGGAAGAATTAGGAATATGTTTTCTTTTCCTTCTTTTTCTTACGACAATTTCCTTTGAAATATGTTTACGCTTCATTCTTTTTATAGGTAATAACTTAGAATTTTAAGGGATAGTGAGATGTTTATACTTAATAAATATTTTAATTATTAAATGTATTTTTTAAATATTACATAATTAGAAGATAAAAAATTATCTATACTTGTTCTATTATTACAAAATTAAAAATCCCAAATGAAACAAAATAAATAAATTATTCTTTTCATGTTAAGAATAAATAATCAACTCTTTGAATTAATTAATTAGTAAAAGAATCCAATTTAATTCGTTTTCAAAATCTCATGTTAGTAAAGTTATTTTTCAAGTTGATCAAACTCTTAAGTTACACAAATTTATTTACATTAGAAGAGCACCAGCCATGGCAGAAATTCAAAAGTTAAGCAAATGTAGTTTTATTATAGTATTAATTTGTTACTTATTTCCAGTGTTAGGCAACCAAAAAAAATACTTTTCATAATATATTCCCAAAGTTCTCATAAATTAGAATATGGAATAACCGGTTTTTATTGGACAAGATTTCTTTATTTAGCGAGCTAGCTAAATTGGATCGACATTCATTATTAAGAACTAACATTTTTTTTAATTTTTTTCAATAACTCAAATATTTTATTTAACAATAGTCATATTATTTTTTAAAATTATATGTTCATTGAAATAGGGTACACGCACAAAGCGCGTACCCTAAGACTAGTATATATATATATATATATATATATATATATATATATATGAGGAGTCTATTGGACTCGGATCCATCGCCCCGAGCATATATAGGAGGAAGAGTCGTTGGACTCGGATCCATCGCCCCGAGCAATCCACATGTTAGGGTACATGGTTGGGCGCTTAAAGAGAGTCTCACGAGGTAAGCACTTTCCATGTATGCCTTGAAAGCTTTTTCTTCGCGTGCAAGCTCTAAGGCGAATCCCAAAAAAGATTTAAAATAGTAATTCATTTAAATATATATATATATAATTATTATTATTATAAAAGCAAGGACGAATAATTTATGTTAAATGTTGAACGATTAAATTATCCCTGAAATATTGATTGACTTTTATACCTTAAATATTTATATAATTTAAGCATATAATTATACATTACCTAAAAATAATATTCCTTTCCAATTTAAAATACAAATATGTCATCCCTTCAAAGTTGATATTGGGTACAATTCTATTTGGACTTAATGGACTGCTACTCTCCGTCACTATACTTGGATAGAGGGTAGTAGCACTTTTTTTTCATCAACGATGTGCATGGTTCATATATTTTGTTCTCCAGTTTGTATGAGATTTAGATTTTATTTTGTAAATATATGAGATTTTGATTTATTCCATATAAACTAGTATTAAAATATAACCAAAAAAAAAAAAAAAAAAGACAGTGAATAATTCTCCTCCGGTATGTTTCAACTAAGCCGATCTAGAATTAATAATTTGAAATATCACATATTTCATTAAATTTTTATATGCAGGTCATTAAATTATTTTTTCTAATAACAACATTAAACAAAAAATAGAAACACACAACGTGTAATGTACAAGATTTACGGGCATACGTTTTTTTCCTTTAAGAAAGACAACGAAAATATAATAATTTTTTTTTACGTAAAGTAATAATTTGATATATAATCAAAAGGGTAAATTGGAATTATCTTTCTAAAACACTATTAATTGACATATATTGAGACAAGATATGAGAAATGTCCATAATCTAGATTTGGATGTGAAGTATTTTATTCTCACAAATGAATATGAAGTGCAATACGTTCTAAAAAGATTAGACGATAATGGACAACTAAACCTCTAGATGAAGCTGAAATTTGTAGGAAAATTTTACATAGTTGTATTAAGAAATTTGGGCACAAAGGTGAGCAAAACTAAAGAAAATAAACGTTAAAGACCAAGGAAAAAATAAAATGAGGAAAAGAATATATAAGAATAAAGCGCCAAATTAATAAATTATTTTTAGGATTTAACTATTCATGTAGGATACATTATAATCACCGTTAGTATTTGAATTTTACTATGAATAAGCTAGAGAGAGTTGTCTGGTTTACTTCTAAGACTAAAATCTTTCTATATTAAGCTTAAAACTCAACTATTTATTGACTCTAAACATGAACATACAAAAATGACAAGGAACAAAGACATATAACTACGCGATATACAAATTACAAAACATCATGTAATAAAAAAAAAGGTCATGGAAGAATAACTTGACAATCAAAAGGGTACAATGATACTATCTTAATTTCTAAAATTGTAACATGACTGACATTGACATTATCTTTCTCAAATCGTCGGTTAAATGATATATTTTGAGAAATAACATTAAAAAAAATATCTAATGTTCAGAGTTAGATAAAACTTTGATTTTCAATATAAGGAAGAGAATGATTTTCATCTTTCTTTCAATGATTAGCGAGATACGTGCAACGCACGTACATAGAGACTAGTTGTATTAAAAGCACGAAGGCCCTTAGCGAAATATCGTTCGCCTTTTTTACACCACTGGATTCTGCTTTACTTTGGTGACAATCTAATTTCTTGGGGCTCTAAAAAGAAACCAACAGTTGCATGTGCTAGTGTAGAAGCTGAATACAAAGCGTTAGCTATCACTGCTTCTGAAATTTGATGGCTCTCCTACTTGCTTTGCCCAAGTGTGAACTGCAGACAACTCTCCAGTGCCTTATGCCCTGGGCGACACACGTGCTACACCGGGACAAAGGGTCGCGATCCCGCGAGGGTGCCAACATGGGCAATGATAGACAAACCAAAAATTTACGTAGTCGTTGTGTGCTTGCTTTGTGCACCGGCACATCAGGATTTGAAACTGCTCGGCGTACTAACCCTATAATAGAGTCAGACCTTAGACTAAATTATAATTTAAATTGTCCTCCTAATAATTAGGACTTTAAAATCAACCAAACCTTTTATTATCAATTTTTTCCTTATTTGGATATATAAGTCATATCTCATTCGATTTTATAATCAAAAGACTTTTTTTGAATACTAAGTAAGGAAAGATTCAAATATAAATGTAAATTAGAAAAATGATTTTCAAATCGATATTTTAGTACTATGTACGGAACGGTTTGCAATAAAGTTTCAATTAGAAAGTCCTTCTATGTTTTTACAAAAAAAATTAGAAAGTTCTTATTGAACAGGTAAAACGTCCTATTAAAATTTTGTTATTCTATTTATTATCTATATCTATATCTATATCAAAAACACGAAAGCCTTTAACAAAATGTTGTCCATTTTTTTTACTCTTTAAAAATAGATTTCACATTAGATAAAATTGTAATTAAATTATTTTTCCTAATATTAAGGATTTTAAAAACAAGTAGAATTTCTTTCCTTGTTTGTAGCAAATCCTAATATTTAGGAATTAAAAAACAACTAAACTTACCCTATACATTTCTTTTCCTTACTTGAATTGTGTATCATAATGATAATACACCATCTTAACCATCCTATATCACGTGAATAAAACTATACAATATTTAGGACTATCTAATGTTAACATGAATTCTTGCTGCTTATTCAAATAGTACTCCGAGTTCAACATTTTAGCTATTTGGAATATATTAAACTTTTGGTTATTAAATACTTCAAACTATGTAAGAAATTATAATATTAATTTAAAAACATAAAATTAGCTAAACTTTTACTTAATCAAAATTTCCTTATTTAAATCCTATTAATATTAAAGTTTGAATTGAATTATAAGATTCTTTTATTATTCAAGACGTCATCATTTTTTTGTCTGATTTGCCACACATAAGCTATAACTCAAAACTAAAAATACTTATTATATTTTGCAAAATTAAAAGTAATCTCGAATTATTAATATACATTTCTCTTAAAATTTTAAATAATAAAGTCAACTGATTTTACATTGGACAAAATTATTATTTAATTATTGTTCTAATATTTCGAATTTCCAAATCAACTAGAATTTTCAACCCGTGTTCAGTTAAGCACTCAAAAATTAAATAGCACTTTTAATCGAAATAAACAGTACAAACCTAAGTCTATATGTTGAAGTGCGGAAATTTATACTAATATTGATTGAATTTTTACCATTTTAAAGTATATTTCATATTGAATAAAAATATAACTTAAATGTTTTTGTATTTAGGACTTTAAAATTAATTAAAATTTTGCTTATTAATTTTTTTATTTGAACGATGTAAGGAGTTGCATTATTTAGGACTTTAAAATAGATTATATATAATAAGAAATAAAATGTCTTAAATGTGTATACACACTCAATGGATTGAATAACATTTAGTTGAATATTTCTTTATTGAGTTAGCTATATATGATCAATATTCATCATTTTTATGTTTTCTCTTTATTTTATAATTTAAATATAATTTTAAAAACTATATTTTCTTACAAAAAATTACTCATTGAGGTGAAAAACACGCACAAATCGCGTACACTAAATATATATATATATATATATATATATATATATATATATATATATAGCAAAACAAACTAGGCACCATGTTGAGATGCTAGATTAAAGTCGTGGTTGAGCTACATATGATGACCAAACTACGTATATTAGTTGATCTTGTGCTCCAGTAAATCATGTTATTCATGAACAAGATGATATAGTTTAACTAGACCTGTTAAATGGGTCGACCCGATCCAAACCCGACACTTTCTTATAGGGATTGATCTGTATTTGACTCAATAATCAAAATATGTTAACTCGACTCGGGCTCGTGACTCGTAATCCCTTAACCGGGGCCTTAATGGTTTGAATACAATTTACTAAAAAAAGTTAAAACCTAATAAATGATATAAAAAAATTCAAACTGTATACATATATACGAACTTGAAATTACTACATGTCTTTGAAGCCAATTAGAATAATAAATAAATAAAAGTCATATATTATTAACATTAAAACTTGAGAAACATATGGAATTCGACTATTTCAATAAGACGCCTCATAGTGTCTGGTACTATATTGTTTCTTCAATGTTTGGATTCAATTTTTACTTGTCTAATATATATATGTGAGCTGGTCCGGGCCGGTTGACATGTGGGTCAGCTACCGGTTCGGGTCCGATCCGGTTCAGTGGGTCAAAAAATATTATAGCCCGGTCCAGGCCCCTTAAATTAATAGGTTGGTCCGGTTAGGATTTCGTGGGTCATGGGCCGCTTAAAGGTCAATTTTAATGGGTTATGTGGGCCGGTTTGTGAGCCGGCCCGACCCAATTGACAGGTCTAAGTTTAACGCACAAGTAGGGGTGGCAATTTAAGTTCAAACTTATTTGACCTGTACACCCCTTCCAAGGTTGGACCAATCACTGACCCGTTCATTTATGAAATTCAGCCTATCTAAAGTTGGTTGATTTTAGCAAATTGGTTCTTGAGTAACTTTATTAAAATATCTTTACACTAACTTTTTTCTTTGAAATGTTATATATGACCATAATAATAAAAAACTTATTTAATAATTAAAAAATTCATAAAAAATAACACACATTAATTAAAGTTTGATAAGAGTGGGCGAGTTGGGATATGACCCAAATTTTAGCCCATTTTGACCCAACTCATCTCAACCCAAATAACTTTTGGCGAGTCATTATTGACTTAGTTCATTTTAACCTATCCAAAAATCAGTCCAACCCGCCCTTGGACACTTAGGGATGGGCATATATCGGGTATAACCGATAGTCCGAACCGATTAAAGCTTATTGGGGTATCGATATTGGGTTATTGGGTTAATGGTTCAGTAATGATTTTGTATTTTTTCACTATTGGGTTATCGGTTCGGGCCACGGGTTGCCCAATTCTTAACGGGTTAACCGATAACCCAATAAGATTTAATAAAATTAGGATTTTTACCAATTTCTAGGGCTTCATTCTCTCTTTTTCTCCTAATTTTCCGTGCCGCATTCAAGATTGAAGTTTTAATGTCACTCTTCAGACTCTGATTAAATTTTTGAACAGTTCTTCTTCAAATTTCAAGTACAATCACATTCTTAGAATCTTTTAAGTTTGTATTCCAAAATTACTTTTGTTAAGAACAAATTTTGTTCCTTTCTTTCGAGTTTTACAGTAGAGTTCGATAATAAAAATATAAATTTTTTTATTGTTTTCGATTCTTTATTTTGTACTCATGTTTTAGTACTATGTTTGTACTTGTTAATTTTAAGGTGAAAATTCTACTATTTTTTATTGTTATTAATGTATTTGGACAACTGTTGTTAAAGAATTAATATTATTTCAGTTGTGTTTGGACAACTTTTGAATTACTAGTACTCTTGTTGCTCTTGCTACAATTTGACTTTGGAGAATGATTGATCTCTTGATTATGGTTTGGCAGGAAACCAAAAATTTGTAATTTATATTCATGTTAACTAATATTTCCAGTGAAATGGAGATGGAATGCTCGTGGAGTTGTAGTATCAATTTTTGAGATTGCACAGGTCATGAATTTGGCAAAATAAAACATTCTTCAGATATTAGTTGTGGCAAGAACGCAGTATTGGGTAGTATACCATATGTGAATTCTTCTCTTTTTTTTTGCTTAACTCGAGTGAAATGTCTTCTCTTTTTTGCTTAACTCTAGATTGAGTTATCTTATCGGGTAAACCGATACCGAACCGATAATGATCGATAACCGATTAACCGATAACCGATAACTAATATCTTGTCGGTTTGGTTATCGGTTTATCATATTTGTAAACCGATAATTGATATGCTAAATCGATAATATTCATAACCGAACCGAACCGACCGATGCCCACCCCTAGACACACTTACACACAAGCATTCAATTTATGATGATAGTGGTTGACAATGAAATTCTAGGGTCAATTGGTTTTTTGGCTATTTACAAACTTGTTTTTAGTTTTATGACCCTACCTCTTTTTTTATACATGGGAGATTTATTTTACACGTAAGAGATTTGTCTTTTACACAAGATCTAAAAAGGTCATTTTCTTTAATTCAAAATTGTAAAGGGACTAGATGTACAAATAAAATGAAAAATTTATGTATGGGTGGGAAAAATGATAACAAGGCGATAGGGGTGGGCATATATCGGGTAAAACCGATAACCCGAACCGTTAATTATTTATTGGGTTATCGATATTGGGTTATTGGGTTAACGGTTCGGTAACGGGTAAAAAAACTTTTTATTGGGTTATCGGTTCGGGCTCGGTTTGCAATTCTGTTATTGGGTAAAAACCGATAGCGCAATAAAAATTAACTAATTTACTATTTTACCCTTAAGTATATACATACTATACTAGGGTTTCATAATTCCTTTCCCCTATTCTTTCTCAATTCTCAGTAAGTCAGTTTCTCTTTCTCAGTTTCTCAATTTTTCGCCGCACCCCTACGGCCCAACCTCAGCAGTTCTCCGCCTCACCACGGCTCACGCCCTCACCAGTTCTCCGCTCATGGCTCACGCTCTCACCAGTCACTAGTCAGCCCGTCATGACTCAGGCCGACGTCACTCGTTAGTTGCATCACGTCCTCAGGTTGGACATGTGTTTCTCTCTTTTTGGACAAATCTAAAATTATAAAACACTTATAATTTTAACAAGTGTTTCTCTTTTTGGAATATTAAGAATCTGAATCAGTAAACTTCTGTTTATTTGATACATGTGTTAGCCAGTTTATGATATTAGCAATTCATAATTTCTGATAAATATTCATATAGATTATCGTAACATAACTTGTAGCTTAAAGACTTGATTGTGTAACGTCGTCTTACTATTTTATCCCACGTTTTTCAGATTTTTTTCACTTCTAGTTAAACATACGAATCATATTCCACGTTTTATTATCAATACAATCATATTGTATTCCACCTTTGTAATCATATATTTATGCATCATAAAGTTGTCAAAGACAACGAAAATCTGATCTATTTCTTAACTTCTGGCTCAAGAAAATTGAGAACTCGACAGTTTTATATATTGCGAAATTGTTTTAGTTATTTTATCTTATCGGGTAAACCGATAACCGAACCGATAATGATCGATAACCGATTAACCGATAACCAATATCTTATCGGTTTAGTTATCGGGTTATGATATTTGTAAACCGATAACCGATAGGCAAAACCGATAATATTCAAAACCTAACTGAACCGGCCGATGCTCACCCCTACAAGGCGAACCCTGAAGGACTTTTAAATATAATAATATGTAAATTTTCAAATAGAGAGAAAAATAAAAATATAATTTTGTAAACGAAAAAAGAAAAAAAAAAAGGAAACAAAACCAAACTATGTAACCTTTTCCCTCTTGAACAAGAAATCTATGCTATAAACTCTTTTTCTCTTCTCTTCTCTTCTCCACCAAATTGGTCATCTCTTTCTCTACCTCTTTCTCATTTCTTCAGTTCCTCTTCCAAAAATTCTAGTTTTATTTCTCTAAATCCAAAGTATTCCAAACCCTAACCTTACAACAGCTGATAATGGCGACGGCAGCCATAATGACGGTGAGCTCTGCCGGCGGTTTACTCGCAATGCTGAATGAAAGTCACCCGCAGTTGAAACTTCACGCGCTCTCTAATCTCAATGCTTTCGTTGATTACTTCTGGCCTAAGATTTCCGCTTCGGTCCCTGTAATGTAATAATAATAGTTCAATTGCCTCTAATTTTACCTTCATTTTGTGTGTACGTCTGTTTTGTGCATTACTTTCTTTTGTTTTGCGCAATTTAAATGTTTAAACCCTAATTGAGTTTTCACTGTAGAGAAAGTGTGTTTTTTATTCATCTTTTAGTTTTCAGAATACTGTGTTGGTGGGCGGGAAGGGTGAGCCTTGTAGTAAAAATGTGGGGCAAGACAATGAACAATAGGCCTATGGTCCGGCCCTTTCCCGGATCCCGCACATAGCGAGAGCTTTATGATACCAAAAGCTTTTTTTCTTGTTTTGCAGAGAAAGCTGGTACGAGGATGAAGAGTATGACCAAAGACAACTAGCAACATTAGCTGCTTCAAAGATATTTTTTAAAATATTTTTGTTTAGCATCAATTCTCCCCACCACATAAAAAAGAAAGCAAACCCCAAAAAGAAAGGAGGTCAATTATTCTGCAGAGCTAAAACTGTCTAGCCTTATTCTTTCACTAGATAATTGTTGAGCAAAAGAAGACCGGGAGAGGGAGAAAGGTTATCATAGAAAGAACTGATTTTATATGACATGATGAATAATTTTCTCTCTAATCCTCTGACATGTTCTTTTTGTCTTCAGGTTTTCTATCATTTGGGTGGACATAATGACTCATCATCCTATGCCCTTGGAGCTGGCCCTCTTTTTTATGTTACTGAGGACTCTGACTATGTTCATACCATTCTTGGTAAATAACTTAAATCTTTGCACACTCTTCATATGAATTTCTATCTGTGTATGCGCTTAGTTACTTAAGATTCATATATTTGCAGCTATTCTTGTAAGGACTTGCTTCCTAGCTTAAACATACCTGTTGTTTCTGTACTGTTTAGGCTGAAAGTTGTATTATTCAGTCTAATGGTGTTAAAACTCAATACTTGAGATAGGTGCTTCCTGGGGAAGTAGTAAACTGGATGCCTGAACACTTGATATGGGTTGATAGAACTCTCGAAGTGGGAGGTTTTCACTTGTTTTAGCTGCTGCATCTTAGATCATTTAGCTGCTTTTTTGTTTCTCATTTGATTAATAGCACTGGGTTTGTTGATGTGCTTTTGTCCTCTTTTCAGCTAAAGCACTGGATGAATATGCAAGTCATAAGCAGGGGTGTGCATTCGATTTATCGATTCGATTTTGACCCTTATCGATAATTACTTATCGATTATCGATTTGTACATATGCTTATCGTTATCGTTTCAATAAGGTTTCGATTTTTTCGATTTTGATTTTCGATTTTTGGGGCTTATCGATTCGGTTATCGATTACATCAATAAGAAAATTTGCGTGATTCCACGGAAAGTATATCGCTATAAACACGCCTAACTAATATGGACAAAAAGAAGCTAAAATAAGACGAACACCGTTTATAACATAAAAAATGTATCAACAAGCACATACAACGAAACTAAAGTAAAATATAATAAAATGGAAAAAAGCTTGTATCCTGCCCATGGTTATTTATCAGACTAAAGTTATATCAATTCTACCTTTGGCCACGGATATAAAAGCAATACGTAATCATTCACACCTTCATCTCTGAAATATTCAAAACATTTGTGGTGGAGGTAAAAATCCTTTTAAAAATGTTTATGCTCTCTGCAATCTTATAAGTAGAAAATCGTTCAATTTTCGAGAATACACCATGAAGGATGATAAGATACAGGTTTTAAGATGTTATCATTAGTTATTGTATAATTTTCTCAATAAATGCATCACAACAATTTTTCTCCTTTATTGTGGGACTTTTAATGAAGTGCTGTACATTTTTATTTTCAAGTATAGCATTAAAGCGTTACATTAGCATTATCCACCAAAAAAAATGCCACTTTCTTAGTAGATTGACTATGAAATGATACCTATTGAACAAAAAAAGTGATCAGTAGGTAATTATCCATAACTTGTTTTAATCATACACATTGCGTATCAAAAAAAAATTATACAAACAAATCACGTTGAAACAGATCCTATTTAACAATATAGTGTCGAAATAAGATCTCGGAAAAAGGAAAGTTGAAAAGAAAGTATCGTTTGGGCCGAGAGAAGTTCGAGTAATAGCGGAGAGCTGTTTACAAGCATCGATGTTTTTTAGGACATCAATATAGATGTTTGTACGCCGGAGTAGGCCAGAGTACGCCGGAGTAGGCCAGAGTACGCCGGAGTTCGTCGTCTCTGCTGGGTTTGTAGTTTGCGGGAGAGAGGCAGAAAGGTAAAAGCGGCGCTGAAGAATAGGTAGAGGAAATAATAGGGTTAGGAACTTAGGGTAAAGGAAAGGGTATTATAGAATAAGGGTATATTTGTCTTTTTAGTATATCTTATCGGTTTATCGATAAACCGATAACCGAAGAGGAAAAAATCCAAATCCAAATCGATAACTCGATAAGGAAAATTTCGAAATTGAAATCGATAAATCGATAAACCGATAACAAATAATCGATTCGATTTATCGATAAACCGATTCGAATGCACACTCCTAGTCATAAGAGTAAGGCAGCCGAGTCAAATGCTGAAGCTACTTTTGCTCAGCATTAAAAATGCTGGATAAAAAGTAAATACCACTTTAAAAAGTGGCTACCCCACTTAATTACTCCAAACTACAACACTTAATAATCCCAAGAGTCACTTTCATTCATTTCACACGGAATAAGCAAGATGGTAGACTAGCAAAATATATATAACTGTGTTGTACAAATATATAACTCAATATATTTTTTTCCCGAAGAGTAAGACAATCTAACGCATTACAAAATTACAACCACATATAAGGTTCATGGAGCAATACAACGAAGAGTTTTCAATACCTGTGAAACTGAAACAGAAAAATAGAGAAAGAAGAAGTGGAACCAGCATTACTCATGGAAGGAAATGTGCGGCTCATCAATAAAGTACCCTGGCTCTAGCTTAAGTCTGCGGATCGGAATCAACACTTGCATCTGTAGACATAAAAGTAAAGAATGAGTTCACTCAAACAAGTGTAACCAATTCTTAACGGGATAAGGGTTTCGGAAAACGCCATAATATGCAACTTCCAAGAATAGCCAATCCAGGTCAAAATAACTAAGATTTATAGGATTCGAATGTTTATGCAACTTCCAAGAATAGCCAATCAAGATCTCAGATCTAGAAGGATCAACAGGAGAAAAGATCCTATTGTGCAAAAACCAATTTCGTATAGAACCTTTACAAGTCACACAAACAAATCAGCTATCACACTACCCCATTACATAGAGAAACCAAAAGAAACAAGACTAAAAGCATCAGAATTCTGCTATTTATCCTTGTTTACAACAAACAAACAAACAACAACCACCCAGTATAATCCCATAAGTGGGGTTTGGGGAGGATAGTGTGTATGCAGACCTTACCCCTACCTAGTGAGTTTATCAAAGATTTTGGATCTATGTAAAAATTTACATCTCCCTCATCTATCGTAAACCAATGGTTATGTATTTATGTTCACGCAAAGTATGTCAAATTCAAGCTAAAATCATTCAGATTTCAACGCCACGAGGAAACTATTATACAAATTTAAAAGTACTAAAAGCTCATGTATTCTTGCACATATACATAGAACATTAAAATAAGCCTAGAATAAGAATGTGTACTTACAAGTGAGTACGGCGATTAAAGATGAGATTCGGTTTTTTCAATCCCTGATTGGGTTGTGAATGGTGACCTTGAATTTGCCTTTCCCGTTGTCCTGCTGACTTTCCTCAATATTTCTGGCTGATTGAGAAACAGAGTTTCCACACATGAACACCTCAATCTTTTGCAGGGAACAACTATCACCAAACTCAGAAGGAATCTCAAAGAGCCGCTTGCAATTTTGCAACACTATATGCTCAATAGATGGGAATGCATCATCTGATATATTCCAAAGCGTAATATTCAGATTTCCCAATTTCAAGTACTTGAGTTTTGCGAACTCCTCATCACTGACATTCCACTCTCCTCCCTCAAAAGCTTGTGAGAGCAGTTTCAAAACCTCAAGGTTTGGTAATGCTGAAATTACAGAAATTTCAACCCACGGCAGCCGAAACTTTGATAAGGTCAATTTCTTAAGGTTCAAGGGGAAGTTAAATTCACAAGGCCGAAACATTCTCTTGCCTTGGTAAATCACATTGAGTGATTCAAGTTGACTCAAGAAATCCAAAACTGGAAATCGATTGCAAGATTCTCCCAAGTTCTCAGAATGACCCCAAGATTCCAAAAATATGCATTTTAGTTTTTGAAGGAAAGGGAAACTTCTCATTATGTTCCCTTTGTCATAAGAAAGAGATGGGGTGGATAAGGTCTGCAAACAATCCAATTGGGACAAGTTGGAATCTGAGAAGGTACAGTTATCTATATGTGCATGCCTCAGCCTTGTCATACTGAAAAATGTATCTGGTAATGCTACCTCACCTTTTGTTCCTTTCACAAGGAAAGTTTCTAAGTTCCAGAGCTTGGAAATCCAAGAGGGCATGACCGTCATGTCACCTTGAAGTGACAAAAATCTCAAAAGCACAAGCCTTTTTATTTCCAGAGGAAAGGTATTGCCAATGTTGATGCACCCCAAGTCCAACACTCTAACAAGATTGTGACCCCAAAAATCTGGTGCGGTGCCATCATTTGGCCAGGAGCGGTGCCAACCGGGTTCAGAAGAATATATCATTGTGCGGGTAAGGGAAATATGTGGTTTATCCAGATTGAAATCTGCAAACCGCGATGCCACTGGCAAGAACGTTTCGGCCATAGATTTGTCTCGACAGAAATGATATAGATAATTGTGAACCTGACATGATTTCAGCCCGCCCTTTGAACTTCTTCTGGCCTCCATTACAAGGCTCCTCCCGATAAGATCATTCAGGTAATCTTGTGCTACCTCCTCTGGTTTCTTCACCTCATCTCTTCGTAAAAATCCTTCACTAACCCATAACCATGTTAGTTTTGAAACTGAAATTTCTGTACTCATTGGCAATGCTGCAAAATATAGAAAACATTGTCTTAGATAACCAGGCATATTTTTGTAGCTCAATTCTATTATTTCATTGCAGTCTCCTACATCACGATTAGTTTCTGAACTAAATGCCTCTTCAGTAATGGTTAGCCAATCGCTGTTGTCCTCTAAATTGACAAGAAACCCAGCTACCAAAACAATGGCCAGAGGTAGCCCTTGACATTTTACGGCAATTTCCTTCCCAACTCCGGCAGGACAGTTCTCGTTTGGAATTGGGGGTTTGCGAAATTCTTCTTGAGTACAGAAGCAAAGGTGATTATACTTCACTTGTAATAGCTCCCAACTCTCTTCCGGAGTCAACAAGCGAACCAAAAGAGGTTCACCAAACAATGGATCCTCATATCTTCGGCCGCTGGTAACAAGAATTCTGCTTCCATCATGATTATCTGGAAAACACCTGTGCAACTCATCAAATATATCAGAATCCCACACTTCATCTAAAACGATGAGGTATCTTCCTCTATGTAACTGTCTGCGTAAAATATAAAGATATTCTAGCTCCTTCCCCTTCTCTGGCTGGTAAATGTCATTGCTCAGATCAACGATAGAAATTAAAATATCTTGGGCCAATTCACTCACCGTATGTCTAGGAGAAACAGAACACCATGCTCGAATATCAAAGTGATCTGAAGTTCTTCTGTCATTGTAAATTCTTTTGGCGAGTGTTGTCTTACCAATCCCTGGCATGCCAATGATTGGAATGGTTTTAAGGTTGCCCCCTCCACCAATTAGCTGTGCCATTAATGTTTCTATCTGGTCCTCTAAGCCTACAACTGCTTCATCAATGATTGGAGTGCTAGGTTTTGATGTTAGACAATCACTTGGGACATCCTTAGTTTCCATGAAGATATGCGCAAATTCAACAATGTCCTTGAAAAGCTTAATTTCTGCAATGACATGGCCTACATCATTGTTCAATACCGAATAATGACAAACCACGAGTTGTCAACAACATACTCAAATTTGACAAATAAATTGGTCATATGATCGCAAACATCTAACACTTCCTTACGCTCTCCTAGTTGGTCAACGTTATTTTCGAGAAAAGGTCTGAAAATTTTAATCTCAGCCAGTACAAATTCAATCCAACGTGTTTCCGAAGCAATTGAAAGAATTCTATGATCCAACAATCTCAGCAAATTCTGTGATACTGAATCTATATATCCCAAACTATCAATCTGGGAAAAAGGCAACCCAGTTGACCTTTGTACCTTGATAATCCACTGCAAAATCTCTGATGCCACAGGCTCCATCTTTTGCACCAAATGGGATATGGCAAGATCAAATTCTTTGCGCAAATCTTCATTTGTTTCTCGGTTGTCCAATGAGTTAATGAAGGACCAAAACTCATTGACTACAAGATCAAAGATTATCAAGCTTTCCTTTTGAACTTCATTGCATAAGATATATACTAGCAGTAACCTGAGCGACTTTTGGAGTTTTTGAACACGATCGTAGGTCATGAGCTCTGTTATCGGCGCTTGTAGGATGAAATTAACAAAGTCCTTTACAAAGGCATCCAATTCCCAACTGAAGCTTTGCACTGAGGGTAAAAGTTTCAGGGCTTCAACATAAGGTTTACTGATCTTTAGTAGATCTACAAGGATGAAACAAATGCAATCAGGCATATCCGAATCCGAATCCTCTGCCAAACAAAGTGAAGAGATACAACATACTGCTTCTTTTATTACAGCTATGACATAATCCCAGAAATTGTTGACGCTGTTGTTGGACACAAGAGTAGGTTCCTCTAGTATGAAGGAAACAATAGCTTTTAGCAGTTCTAGATTGACTTTTAGAACTTCAAGTTCTTCCTTCACAGGAGCAACAAAATCTGCTCTCAACTTGAGCAAAAACTCCAGATTGTCGACGAGGGAATAAATGTATGGAGTCACAACTTCAATCATGCCATCTGAAAATCCTAGTCTTAGAACTAAAACAGTGCCTGGCTTGAGAAGCCAAATCTTTTCAAGTATGGCACAAGTAACCCAATCAAGGTCCCCCTTTCCATTATCACAAACCCGCCATTTTGCTCATAAGCTGGATACGATCCAAAAGATCTCTCAACTCATTATCCTCATCCACGCTGATCCATGAAGGGGCACTGCGAACAAGTTGTAACAGAAATAGTAATTCCTTCATCAGCGTCTCTGTATGAACAAGAAGGGGCTCCTTGTAGAGTAGAAATTCCTTTCTAATAAATTCGATAAGATCGCCAATATTAGATTCCAAGTCCATGGGTTTGCAGATCAGAAATACAGTAAACAAACTGAAGGAAGCAGATATATTATTGATCAACAATTTCTCTACCTTTTGCGATTTTACTATTGCATTATTTCAATTTTGAACCTCATGTTATTCAACTCATCAATGTAAATAAATGTGTTTATTCCCCGAAAGTGACCATGCTACGAAAATTAACAGAAAACATTATAATGAAAATGGAAAGAGCAGAAGAGAGACATGTGGATGTGCTGATACAGCAGTTTAAACTAGCAAAAAAAGTATGTTAGTCAACGAAAGGTTATGTTGACTTTTCCGTTATATTGGTCAGAGTATTGTAATTTTTGTGTGATAAAATAAAATTATGACCTGGATTAGAGACTGAGTGATTGCTATGACTAAGGAGTAATTTCTGTTTTTTCTTTTTTCTGCACCACCCCACCCTACTGCCCTCATCCTACCCCAACTACCCCGCACAAATGTAATTTCAAATTTCTATTTTTTCGTTTTTCTACCCACACCTTCCCTGAAATTTAATTTTTAAAATATATTTTCTGTTTTAGTTTTTCATCTTTCAGTTTACAGGTTCGAAATTTAATAAGTTCCAAATTTACGAGTTCAGAGGTTTATGGGTTTTGAAATTATTAGTTTACGGGTTCAAAATTTCGCGGTTTCGAAAGTTTAGCGGTTCAGAAGTTTATGAAATTTATGGGCTCGGAAGGTTTTTGGTTCGAAAGTTTATGGCTTCATGTTTATTATATCCAAATTATTTATGAATACTCTTGAGAAATTATTTTTCTTAATTTGCGTACCAAACACCAGAAAATGAATAAAATTACTAGTTTTCCAAGAAAACATTTTCTTGGAAAACATTTTCTACTTAAAACATTTTCCGTTATACCAAACACACCCTTAGTCGCGGTTGTTTGTTCATAATTTTGGATTATAGTCTACTTTGCTAGTATTAGAGTATAACACTCCACTTCATTAAACAAGCATTATCCCCTTATTGTTAAGAACCTGAACTCAAAATAACTATATGAAACAAGGAAATAGACAAGAATGTCGTAGAGAGCAAGAGATGAGAGCTTCTTATTTCTTTCAAGTGTTTCAAGTATGTACATTGTGATGCCCAAACCCTTTATTTATAAGATGACATTGAGGTAATACAAAGGGAAGTCATGAACACGGTATTAACTATTGAGATCATGGAAAAAATCATGGAGGAAGTTATGGAAGTGTGAGAGTTACAACCATAATGGTAAAAAGTAGCGAAGATAATCTACATAATGAAAAAGAGTAGTGAGAGTTATATTTAATTAGTGGACGTCCATATAATATGTATTTTATAACCGTATCTTTTGCCTCTAATTAAATCTCTTTTGTCCCTAAGAAAGAGATGTCGTTCACCGAAACATCTAATCACATAAATTATACTCTCTCCGTTTCATTTTTTATGTCTTAATTCAAGGCGGATACAACTTTTAAGAATGTAAAATAAAATTTTAAATCTGGTAGTCTTAAGCTCCATACATGAGTGTGACATTTAAAAGCATATCATTTAAATCTTGTGGTCTTTTATATATATATATATATATATATATATATATATATATATATATATATATATATATATATATATATATACTATGTCTGATTAATTATTTGTCACTATAGCCTTCTACACCCACTTTAAGAAAACAACTTTGATCGGAGTTATTTTATTAAATTGTCCTTATTTATTTTCTGATCTCAATATATACTTATCTTTTTAGTTCTTCATAGTAAATTGAGGAAGAAATAATTTAGTTCATTCTTGGTTATAATTGTCACACCTCCTTTTTCCGAAGAATAGGGAATTTTTTCAATTAAAGTGACATTACTCGAAATGAGATCATTTAGTTATTTAGAGTCGCCACTTGAAATAATTATTATGGTGTCTCAAGTTACCGGTTTATTTTAAAATCTAAAATCGAGAAAATTGATTCTATTTTTACATGTTTAAAGCTTATTGTGCATTTTTTTACTTTCTATCCGTTTTTTTTTGTAATTAAATTTTTTGAGGCAAAAGAAAAATAGTTCTCGATAATATAAGAAAATAAAAAGTGAGTAAACCAATCTTAATCTTGCTAGGGGTTAGTTTCGATCTCTCAACCTTCAACTTTTATAACTCTCCAACACTCATTCTAAACAAAAGCATCCACCAGCCGAGGTGGACCTACATGGCACTATAGGGGTCGACGAAACCCGTTAGCCTCGACAAAAATATGTATATATATTATGTATATACAACAAAGACCCCTTAAATTCAAGGTAGAATAGAATTCTGTATTTAGTGCTCATATCTTTGTTTTTTCCCTTCTTTTATCTTTTCTAAGTTCATGAACAACATAGTAGTCAACTTCAACACAAATAGTCTGAAACTCCTAATTTTGAGAAACATCCTTCTTCTAGATAATGATAATAGAGAGAAACATAAAAAGATTAAAGGAAATTGGAAGTGGATAAGATATTCCAATAGCAAGAAGCCAAAACACTTCCTTTATCGTGATAATTAAGTTTATAAGTATTATTATTTTCGTGACTTGTATAAAAATAAATAATTCAATAAAAATTCCCCAAGAACAGTAATGAAAAACTCCAAAAATCCTTATGCGACGTCCGTCAATTCAACGGTATGACTGAGACTCTACTTGGACTGCTTAACAGACCTTTAAATCTTGATGTTATTAGACTTAAATATATGACATTTTTGAACATTCTTTCCGTCATTGATTCAACATCATTAAGTACTCGTGAAGTACACAAATAGCCCTTAAAGTGGATGGCTTTGAAACTTTGTTCCCCTTTGCTTGTCCCATGCTAACACTTTTAATGTTTGACCTTAAAATTCTGCCGGTAAAGCAAGCGGGGGTCAATTAAAATATTTAAAAATATTTGCCAAAAACACATTGGAAGAAAATATTCTTTGACTCTTTAAATTTTCGTGTCCCATAAATTTTGGTCTTTCTCCACCAACATTTTCACCTAGCAATTCACTTTCTTCACAGTTTTTGATCCCCCAGGGTTATTTGGGTGACTTTTTGCTTCTTCTTTTTTTCCTCTTGGTTAAGTATTCAACTTCTATCATGGATAAATTAACCAGCTGCACCAAATCACAAACTCTTCTTCTCCTTTTCTTCTTTGCTTTACTCTTGAACTCTCCATGTATAATCTCAGCTGCTCGTCCTCGATCTTGATTTTCCGGCTAAAAATTCGTTGTCATCGAATGCAAAATTCACAACAATAACTACGCCTCAGCCCCGAACAAATAAAAGATCTACTATAATCGTTAATCCCAAAAAGTCAGCAACCACCAGTAACGAGAGCGAACAACAATATATGGTGGCTGCTAGGGATGACAATGAAACGGTACGGGTGCGGGGCGGGGCGGGTTTGAACATCAGCGGGGCGGTGCGGGTTTGAAAGTTTGCGGTTGCGGGGCGAGTTCAATTTTTATATTAAAAAAAAATGTGGCGCGGGGCAGGTCGCTGGTGGGGAGTTTTTTCCTTACCTACTATATGGCTTTACAGAGTTAGTTTATGCAAGACTGCTCCTTTCAAATTTAAATACCAACAAATTAATAGCCCAATAACGGGTTATAGCTCTTTACTCTGTTAGTATATGATAGTGAACCTCAATCTTTTGTGTACTGAATATTCCACAGCTGAATGATCCCTCTTCTTTTTATTTGCACAACTTGTGATAATATTCTAATACTTGAAAGTTGAAAAGTTAACACATACTATCCCTGTAAATATATTTCTATTATGCAAACTTGATTTGATCTTCAAGAGCACACAAATTTTGTATCGTCAGGAATTCAATCCCATTAGTGATAAAACTAACGATGCAACTGTTGGATTGCAGCATGAAGTACTATTAAAATTAAGTTTACTTTTCTTAAAAAGAAAGATTTTTTTTTTAAAATGCGGGTGCGGGGCGGAACGGGTGGACGCGGGTAAAGTGCGGGGCGGATGAACGCGAGTTTAAATCCTATGCGGGACGAAACGGGACGAGTTTAAATTTTGCGGGTTCAGACAGAACCCGCCTCGCCTCGCCTCGCCCCGCCTGCCATTCCTAACTGGCTGCTCGTGATGTTCCTATGTAGTGGTGCAAACCCTATTTCCAATGGATCAGATGAATATTAATAAAACAACATTACGTAAAACTAGTACGTACAATAAGTTTGCAATCTTAGTAGTTATTATGTTACTAAAGACGAGGGGTTGTTGCATTTCCTTTTTGTTAGCTAATATTTATGTGTATGAATATATGATGAATAAACAATTTTCAATAATTATATATATGATGCTCTTTATATCTTTTTAATTGGTTCAATCTATATATCAACTCCTTTGCTTCGTCTCCTGATATATACATGCATATTTATATACATATGACAATGACAACTTACTATTATATATCAAACCCATGGCTCAGTCTATATATCAACTCCCTTTGCTTTGTGAAAGCTACTGTTGTTGCTGACAATGACAACTTACTATTACTATATATTGGCGAAGAGATTGCCAAGAGCTAAGATATAATCATTCAGCCGGTAAATGGCAGCTCGGTGAATAAAGCATCGATTCCATATTCACGTAGGGTTCGAGGAAGGGCCGCACCCACGGGTGTAACGTAAATAACGTATATACCTTAATGCAAGTATTAGTGGCTCGGCTCGAATTCATGACGTATAGTTCACATAAAGACAATTTTACTATTACAATTTATAGATGAGCAGCATGCTAAACAAACTAGGCGCCATATTGAGATGCTAGATTAAGGTTGTAATTGAGCAACATATTGATGACCATACTACGTACATTATTAGTTGATCTTGTGTTCTAAGAAATCATGTTATTGATGAGCAAGATATTGTTGAATAACTTACAAGTAGTTTCAAATTTTGTCCATCATATAATAATTAGAGGCGGAACCGTCAGGGTGTACTTTTCGATTCAATCAAAATTTGCTTTGCATATAGAGTGTCAACTACTAATATATCACTATTTCCTAAAGACAAATACAAGTATATATGAAATTTTCACTTTATGAATGCCGGTGACCCTCACACGAAAAAAGAAAAAAAAAAAGAAAAAGAAACAAAACTAAACTATATAATCTTTTCCCTCTTGAACAAGAAATCTATGCTATAAACTCTCTTTCTCTTCTCTTCTCTTTCTCTACCACTTTCTCATTTCTTCAGTTCCTCTTCCAAAAAAAGTTCTAGTTTAATTTCTCTAAATCCAAAGTATTCCAAACCCTAACCTTACAACAGCTGATAATGGCGACGGCAGCCACAATGACGGTGAGCTCTGCCGGCGGTTTACTCGCAATGCTGAATGAAAGTCACCCGCAGTTGAAACTTCACGCGCTCTCTAATCTCAATGCTTTCGTTGATTACTTCTGGCCTGAGATTTCCGCTTCGGTCCCTGTAATGTAATAATAGTACTTCAATTGCCTCTAATTTTACCTTCATTTTGTGTGTACGTCTGTTTTGTGCATTACTTTCTTTTGTTTTGTGCAATTTAAATGTTTAAACTCTAATTGAGTTTTCACTGTAGAGAAGGTGTGTTTTTTATTCATCTTTTAGTTTTCAGAATACTGTGTTGGTGGGCGGGAAAGTGAGCCTTGGAGTAACTTTGAGAAATGAAGGTAAGACCGCCTACAATAAACCTTTGTGGTCCGGCCCTTTCCTGGACCCTGCATGTAGCGGGAGCTTAGTGTACCGGGCTGCTTTTTTTGTGTGTTGGTGGGTGGGTTTGTTTGGGGGTGGGGGTTAGCAGTTGAAGTAAAAATAACGAAAAAGACTAACTTTGGGGTCAAGATTGGAGGAAAATAGTTGATTGATTGCACATTCATCATATGCGTTTTATGATACCAAAAGCTTCTTTTTTTCTTCTTCTTGTTTTGCAGAGAAAGCTTGTACGAGGATGAAGAGTATGACCAAAGACAACTAGCAGCACTAGTTGCTTCAAAGGTATTTCTTTTTTTTTTTTTGAGAATTTTTGTTTAGCATCAATTCCAATGACCAAAGACAACTAGCAGCATTAATTGCTTCAAAGGTAATCTTTTTTTTTGAGAATTTTTGTTTAGCATCAATTCTCCCCACCACATCCAAAAGAAAGCAAACCCCAAAAGAAAGGAGGTCAATTATTCTGCAGAGCAGATTACACCACCACCACCACCACCAACTACCCAGTATAATCCCACCAAGTGGGGTCTGGGGAGGGTAAGATAAGATGTACGCAGCCTTACCCACTAGGATGGGGAGATTGTTTCCGATTGACCTTGGGCTAAAGAAGACGAAAGAAGCCCTGATAGCAAGTGATAGCAAGACAAATAGTTAGAAAACTACGTCGGAGATAACACCACAGAATATGAAAGGAGTACCGATAACAAGTAATAGCAAGATAGTATATTTAGACAGATAAGTCTAAGGTAGCACATGAGAATATGACGAAGTCCTGCTAGCAAACTACGGAATTACTGAAGGTAACTAGTAACAGTACAAGGCACACAGCTATAGCAAACTAAGGAAAAAAAGGTACTATACTAGCACTAATACTATCGAACTAGGGGAGACAAAGGGAAACTCACGACTACCCACTAACCTTCCACCCTAATCTTCCGCCTCCACACCCTTCTATCTAGGGTCATGTCCACAGTCAGCTCAAGCTGCGCCATGTCCCGCCTGATCACTTCCCCCAAGACTTCTTAGGTCTACCTCTACCCCTCCTCTCACCTCCCAAGGCCAACCTCTCCCTCCTCTCAGCCTATTCTTTCACTAGATAATTATTGTGCAAAAGAAGACTGAGAGAGGGAGAAAGGTTATCATAGAAAGAACTGATTTTGTATGAAAAGATGAATAATTTTCTCTCTAATCCTCTCACATGTTCTTTTCGTCTTCAGGTTTTCTATCATTTGGGTGGACATAATGACTCATTATCCTATGCCCTTGGAGCTGGCCCTCTTTTTGATGTTACTGAGGACTCTGACTATGTTCATACCATTCTTGGTAAATAACTTAAATCTTTGCACACTCTTCATATGAATTTCTATCTGCGTATGCGCTTAGTTACTTAAGATTCATATATCTGCAACTATTCTTGTAAGTACTTGCTTCCTAGCTTAAACATGCCTGTTGTTTCTGTACTGTCTAGGCCGAAAGTTGTATTATTCAGTCTAATGGCGTTAAAACTCAATACTTGAGATAGGTGCTTCCTGGGAAGTAATAAACTGGATACCTGAACACTTGATATGGGTTGATAGAACTCTCGAAGTGGGAGGCTTTCACTTGTTTTAGCTGCTGTATCTTAGATCATTTAGCTGCTTTTTTGTTTCTCATTTAATTAATGGCACTGGGTTTGTTGATGCGATTTTGTCCTCTTTTCAGCTAAAGCACTGGATGAATATGCAAGTCATAAGACTATGGCAGTCGAGTCAAATGATGAAGCTGCAAAGGTGGATCCTAGGTTGGAGGCAATTGTTGTGAGGATGCTTGATAAGTATGTGAACTTTGTTCATGTTATAAAAGATAATGCATGTATATTTTTTTATTAGTAAGTGAGACTGATAATATATGATGTATATTTGAAAATATAAAAGCAGTTATTTTGGTTATTACCTTCTGTTTTACTATGGCTTGCTTCGTGCCTTAGGTGTATAGAGGAGAAAAAATATCAACAAGCCATTGGCATGGCTATTGAATGCAGAAGGCTGGATAAGGTTGCTAAAGCAATTAAAGAGAGTGGTAATGTTGATGCAACTCTATCATATTGCAGTAATATCTCCCATAACTTTGTCAGTCGCAGAGAATATCGGAGTGAGGTATCGATTATTATGAGATGTACACAACACACTAGGCCTTGTGCTTTTTCCCCTTCCAGTGTTGCTCTATAATCTGATCTGCTTGCTTGAGTTTACCAAAAAAGGCAGAGATGTTGCCCCCCTGTCTGTTCCCATGGCTGTGTTGTCACTGGCAAATAAGATAATTGTAGTAGCTTATTCTGTAACTCACGTACTACTAGCTCTCTGTTCAAACTTCAAAGTAGTCATTTATACCTCACCAATTTTTTCCTTGTTTGCATCACCTTCTCCAATTCCCTTCTCAGTAAGATCACCCTGATCTTTGGATGTGTTTTGTTGTAGATAAAGGTAAAATGATTACCTAAAGTTGAGGAAGTACTGTTTTCACATTTGTATACCAGATTAATAGACTACTAGTGATTTAATTGCTTACCAGATAAATAGACTACTAGGGATTTAATTGCTTCTATTAACAGGTGCTTGATCTTCTTGTTAAAGAATATGAGAAGCCAAATTCATCTCCAGACTATTTGAGCATGTGTCAGTGGCTTATGTTTCTGGATAAACCAGAGCGCATAGCAAGCATTTTAGAGAAGCTTTTACGCTCAAAGAATAACAATGATGCTCTACTGGCATTTCAAATAGCTTTTGACCTAGTAGAGAATGAGCATCAAGCTTTTCTTTTGAATGTAAGAGACCAACTTTCCAGTCCACAACTACAACCACCTTCAGAACCTGCACTCATACCTGTTGAGTCTGATACTGCACAAACTGGAGATGCTACTGCTGCAGAGGATGTTGTAGTGAGCGAGGAAACTCAGCCTTCTATGCCGATTGCTTCTAGCGCAGATCCAAACGAAGCAATATATGCAGAGAGGCTGGAAAAAATCAAAGGGATTTTGTCTGGAGAGACTTCAATAAAGCTGACCTTGCAATTCTTATACAGCCATAACAAGTAATATTAATGCCTTCTAAAGTTTCTTTCTGTATTAATGAAAACACTTAGTTTTCTATTTTCCCATTAATCTGTCCTACAGGTCAGATCTCCTTATTCTCAAGACAATAAAGCAGTCTGTTGAGATGAGAAACAGTGTTTGTCACAGTGCAACGATATATGCAAATGCACTTATGCATGCCGGAACAACTGTAGATACATTCCTAAGGGAGAACTTGGTGAGTAGATTTTGAGTATCTGGCAAATAATTCTCTTTAGCATATTTTGTCTGCCGCACAACAGTTTGTTCTAACAGAAAGATTCTGGTCAAATTATCAGGACTGGCTAAGCCGGGCAACAAATTGGGCCAAATTTAGTGCAACAGCTGGATTAGGTGTTATTCACTGTGGCCACTTGCAGCAAGGGAGATCACTTATGGCCCCTTACTTGCCGCAGGGTGGGGCTGGGGGAGGTGGCAGTCCATATTCGGAAGGTGGTGCATTGTATGCTCTTGGTTTAATTCATGCAAATCACGGGGAAGGCATCAAGCAATTTCTTCTTGATAGTCTACGGAGTACCAACGTGGAGGTAATTAGTTAGATCATGCTTGCTTGGTGTCCTGTAATTGTTCCTCCTAATTTTTTTTCACATTGCATGTCTTTTTTTTTTTTGGGGGTGCAGGTTATTGAGCATGGTGCCTGCTTAGGGCTTGGTTTGGCAGCTTTAGGAACTGCTGATGAAGACATTTATGAAGACATCAAGAATGTGCTATATACTGACAGTGCCGTTGCTGGAGAAGCTGCTGGTATTGGTATGGGTTTATTAATGGTTGGAACTGCAAGTGAGAAGGCAGGTGAGATGCTTGCTTATGCTCATGACACGCAACACGAGAAGATAATCAGGTAACATCGACAGCTTATGCTTGACTTATGCTTGCTGAATACTTGAGCTGTCTTCATCTGATGGGTGTCTTTTGATTTTTATCTCTCACTATGAAATGTCTTTTGCTTGCGTATCTTCAGAGAACACTATATTGATTACATTGATAATGCAAAGAACACAAAAGCTGGACGATTATTGACTATGTAAAGCATTTCGATTAGCAGTATAAAATTTATAAAAAAAACAATTAATTGCAGAGATTTATTTGATTGTATGTATAAAAGGAACAATGGCAATTATGGGTAAAGAGCTCTGAGGCATTTGAATTATTTTGACTGGATAAAATAAGGTCAAAATTGTGAAGTTATTTTAATTATTTTAATTCAACTGAATGAGGAGTCAAATAAATATATTTGCTTGCTTTATTTATTTTGACTGTTATATATATATTTAATTTACATGAGTAGGATAACCTGCATATGTCCTTCAAAACGTGGGGGATGATTGAAGGGTTTTCAGATGTTAATATATGATAACATGTGCTTGACCATTTCCTTCTGATGTTGCATGCAGGGGTTTGGCATTGGGGATAGCCCTCACAGTCTATGGAAGAGAAGAAGAAGCAGATACACTAATCGAGCAGATGACCAGGGATCAAGACCCTATATTGCGTTATGGTGGCATGTATGCTCTGGCATTAGCATACAGGGGAACAGCAAATAATAAGGCTATCCGTCAGTTGCTGCATTTTGCTGTATCAGACGTGAGTGATGACGTCAGGCGGACTGCAGTCTTAGCGCTTGGATTTGTTATGTATTCTAATCCAGAGCAGGTTGGTGCTTTTCCGATGCTGGTTATGATGTAGTTTTTATCGACCTCGTCATGCTATATTGTCTTAGTTTTCAACAGGATTACTAGTTTTCACTGTCTTCTAAAAATGTGCCATGTTTGGTTCCATGTACCCATCTCCCCACATCCTATCCGTATCCCTTTAAAGAATTTTTCAAAAGGAATAGAAAGGGATTAGCTTAAATTTCAGTTCTAAAAATGCAACTTGTGTTTATTTGCATTGAATTTGCAGATGCCTCGTATTGTCTCATTGTTATCTGAGTCTTACAATCCACACGTGCGCTATGGTGCGGCCATGGCAGTTGGCATTTCATGTGCTGGTACTGGTCTGAGTGAGGCAATCTCGTTGTTGGAGCCTTTGACATCAGATGTAGTTGATTTTGTACGTCAAGGCGCTCTCATTGCCATGGCCATGGTGATGGTCCAAATAAGTGAAGCTTGTGATTCCCGTGTTGGTGCCTTTAGGTATTTTACCTCCAAATTTCCGCGTCAATTCTTCTTTGTTTCCCATCATCCTTCTTTTTTTAGCTTTTTGCTTTTATCTTTTTAGGCGGCAACTAGAGAAAATTATCCTTGATAAGCATGAAGATACCATGAGTAAGATGGGTGCAATCTTGGCCTCTGGAATTCTTGATGCTGGTGGAAGAAATGTGACAATAAAGTTACTTTCGAAAACAAAACATGATAAAATTACTGCAGTTGTTGGACTAGCTGTTTTTAGTCAGTTTTGGTATTGGCATCCGCTTATATATTTCATTAGCTTGGCATTCTCACCCACAGCTTTCATTGGGGTGAATTATGACATAAAAATGCCAAAATTTGAATTTGTATCACAAGCTAAGCCGTCACTATTTGAGTATCCTAAGCCAACTACTGTAGCCACGACAACTTCTGCAGTCAAACTTCCTACCGCTGTTTTGTCAACTTCAGCGAGGGCCAAGGCCAGGGCTAGCAAGAAGGAGGCAGAGAAAGCTAGTGCTGAGAGGGCATCTGGTGCGGAGTCATCTTCTGCTGCCACTAGTTCTACTTCTCCGTCTATGCAGGTTAAAATAAGTTTCTGTTTATCCATTTTCACTTCAAAGTTTGCCTCTCTTGTATTGTACACTGCTGCTGAAACTGTTATTATTTGCTCAGAAAATGTAACCTTTCTGATTGGTCAGGTGGATACTCCTTCAGAGAATTTTAAAGTACCAGAGCCATTATTTGAGATTTTGACAAGTCCCGCTAGGGTAGTTCCTGCTCAGGAGAAGTACATAAAATTTTCGGAAACAAGCAGATATTTGCCAATCAAAGCATCACCTTCTGGCTTTGTGCTTCTGAAAGATCTACGTCCCAATGAACCCGGAGTATTGGCTCTTACTGATACACCCGCATTAACTGCATCCAATACCGATGGATCAGCTGGACAACAGGGCTCAGCCTCAGCAATGGCTGTTGACGAGGAGCCTCAGCCACCACAGCCATTTGAATACACGTCGTGATCTATTGTAATAGAAAAGCTTTTGCTGAATGATTAGGTGCTAAGCCAATGGAAGGAGGCTGAGAAGGCATCGAACCGAAGACCAGTTTTCCGTGTAAGACTTGCATTGGAAAGGCAAGAAAAGGAAAGGAAAAGGAAAAGGAAATGAATGGATTCTATGCTTCTTCAAACACTGTTTAGATGTATTTTACTTCTTTTCCATACTGACTCTGTTAATACTATTATAGGATGGGTATAGTAAGAAATTTTCTTCTGCAATTGAATTGATTCTATTGGTGCCATCAAGTATAACCAAGGTGATATCTCTTGTGCATCAATAACCTAGTGCACGTATATGCATGGATGATATGAAAAGAGAGTGCCAAAAATAATGGAAAAATGGGGCTGCACAACTGCCCTCAAAATAAAAGACGAAAAAAGATACCCCTCCGTTTTAATTTAGATGAGTTAGTTTGACTCGGCACGGAGTTTAAGAAAAAGAATTTTTTTTAAAACTTGTGGTCTTAAAAGCTTAAGGGGTAAAAGCTTTGTGGGGCTATGCCATTTGTGTGGTTATAAAAGCTTTTCATTAAAGGTAAAATGAGTAAAATGAAAGTTTAAAGTTGAATTATTTCCAAATTTAGATATGTGTCATTTATTTTGGAACATGCTAAAAAGAAATGTACCTTATCTAATTTGAAACAGAGGAAATATATTTATTGTATGTATATATATTTATGTATGTTATATACAAAGAATATATAAATTTTATACCATTTTGCGGCTATCTGAGTAAATAGTTTTGGCTATCGACTAAAAGTGATTTGCCCAAAAATAAAATAATAGGAATACAGAGCTAAGCGTTTACACCTAAGTATGTGTGTTGTACAGTTAGGAAAACTCGATTTATTCCTTTATCGTTTACAAATTAAACATTTTTAGTTTGAGTTTGCACAATGTTTAGGAAAGAATTTAAAATATTTCTTGTTTAGATATCATTATTATGAAAGTCAACATTGTTTACAAGGACTTGAAATAAAACTTAAATTCAATTTAAAATGAAAGGAATCACTTTTGCTAGAGAAATAAGACAAGATAGTTAGTATCTTTTATTAGTAAGTGTTAATAATTGTATATTTCTCCGAACCAGAACCAACCATACTCGAAAGTCATAAAACATCAAATGAACCTACGAGAAATCTCAAAAAATAAAAGTGGGTTCTAGAATTCAAAATGATCGATTGAGATTATACTCATTCAAAACTTAATATTTACATCATATCAAATAATTTAATCTTAAGAGTATATATATATATATATATATATATATTACTTAATTGACCATAATTAACTAATCAAAATTCATATACACAACACCACCTTATACTCCTTCCGGTCACTTTTACTTGGCACATTTTGACTTTTCACGGCCCTTAAGAAATAATAAATGAAGTGTATAATTTACCATGCTATCCATATTAATTGATGCATATTTTATTGGATTTGAGAAAATGATTTGAAATGGTAATAAATATTGTGGGTAAAACAGAAAAAAAATTGTTGTCTTCTCTTGATATGCGTAAAATGCCAAATAAAAATGAATATTTATTTTTAGTATACATATCAAGTATTAATTAATTTAGTGTAAACGCCTAATTAAATTTTGTCTAGTTTCACACTTTCAGTTGCCCCACGATGAAGCAAGTCTCATCAGTGATGACAATTCACCTTCGTACATTAATATTTCAATTGACAATTTCTAGGCTGCTAAAGTGCTCACGTGCATGAATTTTATTTAAAGCAATATCTCCAATTTGCAATCCAAAGAAAAATTCAAAACTTTGAAAAAATTTCAATCTCTTGAATTCTTAAAAAATCACATATCAGAGCTTAAGTATTTATTAAAATCTCATGTAAAGAGGTGGTAAAGTTGTTCTACCTGTGATTCACATTAATATGTGGAGGTGAAAAGTGAGTAAATTTGTGAGGTTGAAATTAATCCACAGGCTCCTCTTATGTGTGTATATATATATATGCATGTAATTATTTATATATATATATATATATATATATATAAATACCAACAAATATCACATAAAAGTCAAAGACAACTTCTAGCTGGAAAAACTGGTCCATATATTATATGTTTTTTTGGTCTGTCCTTTTGGTTTTTGTTCTTATTTCAAGCAAATCCCACTTAAGTTTACCTCTTCTTCTTTTATCCACTACTTGTTGTCCAAAGGTTAGTCTTCAAATCTCTATCTTTTTTTTTTATCAGGGACGAATTCAAAATTTTAATTTGATAAATTTGACACTGAATTTATTGCACTTTTAAAATTATGAGTTCGAATTTAATATTTATTAATTTTCTTGTGGATTTACGCGTAAAAATCTATACTCCGCGTCAAGAAAATACTGGATTCTGAGGAACTTGGTGCTTCTTGTACACAACTTTTTTCATTTGATTCTCATAATTTTATTTTTATAGTAATATTATTATTTAAAAAGAAGTTGTATTTTCCTGAATATATATATCTTTTTTTCATTTTTGTTTCTTAAAATTCTTGTCATGATAGTTTGATGTTGAATTTGTCTGTTTCATGCAGGTGGACCCAAGGAGTGAAATTCACCAAAGTTTTGAGTTTGCATGAATTTGTGAACAGTCAGAGTTTTAGGGTAAAAACAAAGAAACTACAAACATATAATGGAGAAAAGAGAAAACAGCCAGGTACACAAAACACAATATATATATATATATATATATTG
>MDKH01134172.1:0-19083 GCA_005239495.1 Nicotiana undulata
GTGTCCAGTTGGACAAGGATCTGACTTATGAGGAGAAGCCAGTAGCTATATTATAGGTAGGTTCCCTAGTTGAGGTCAAAGAGTTATCCTTCGGTCCGTGTTCAGTGGAGAGGTCAGCCTGCCGAGGCAGCTACTTGGGAGTCCGAGTCCGATATGAGGAGTCGTTATCCCCATCTTTTCTCAGACTCAGGTACTTTTCTATGTCCGTTCGAGGACGAACGTTTGTTTTAGAGGTGGAGATTGTGATGACCCAAAAGGTCATCCTAAGTAATTCCAGCTAAATCTTTGTTCCGAGGCCCCGAAAGCCTCTGTTAATCTCACCTCGATATGTGTGTGTAGCCCGAGCGTGTAGCCGGGAAGTCCTTATGTTGAAATTTGATGAAAATAGAATTTTATGATAATTAAATGAATAAAGTTGACTTTGGTCAACATTTTTGGTAAACGGACCCGAACTTGTGATTTGACAGACCCGGAGGGTCCGTAGGAAAATATGGGACTTGGGCGTATTCTCGGAATCGAATTCCGAGGTCCCAAGCCCGAGAAATGAATTTTTAAAGAAAATTGTTTTCTGAAAATAATAAAGGATTTTGAAAATGAATAATTATGTGAAAACCGTGTTACCGGGCCCGTATTATGGTTTCGAAGCCCGGAACAAGTTTATTATATGTTATGTGACTTATCTGTGAAATTTGGTGTAAAACAGACTTGAAATGACGTGATTCTGATTAAAATCGGATAAGTTAAGCTTTATGAAGTTTTAAGAAATTTCTATGAGTTTTAAGGTTTTATTTGTTGATTTTGATGATTTAAAAGCTTGAATAAGTCCGTAGGATGTCTTGGGAGTCGTGTGTGTTTTTAGTTTTGAGCCACGAGGGCTCGGGTGAGTTTCGGGTAGCTAACGGGGTGTAAATGAGTAAAAAATCTGGTGTTTTGGACTGGTTTCTTGTGTCTGGTGTGTGTCTCTATGCGATCGCATAAGCATAGCTGCGATCGCATAGTACTGGGCTGGGAGGGGGTCAGTGATGCTCTATGCGATCGCAATTCCAGCTCCGCGATCGCATAGTGTACTAGGTAGGTCGGGGGTCTGGGGGTAGTTTGGTCAGTGTGATCGCGATCCTTGCTCCGCGATCACATAGGGTGAGACTCCGCAGCTCTGCGATCGCATTACCTCTTATGCGATCGCGTAGGGTCAGCCAAGTCCTTCTCTGCGATCGCAGCCCCTCTTCCGCGATCGCAGAGAGCATTTTCGCCCAGTTAATTAAAAGGTCAAAAAACAGAATACTCTGCACGGGATTTTCATATTTTCATCACCTTCTCCTTCCTCCAACCTCCATAGAATACCCCAAACCAATTCTTCCTCCATAGCCTCTTGGGTAAGTGACTTTCACTCTAAATACTTCCATTTTCCTTCATCAAACACTAGAATCTAGGCCTAAAATCCTAAAATCAAGTTAGAAATTAGAATTAGGGGTTTTGGGTAAAGTTAGGTTTTTGGGAATTTTGGTAATTCAACCCGAATTTGGGGTCGAATTTCAAAACAAATTATATATTCTAACTCGTGGGGGTATGGGTGATTGGGTTTTGGTCCGAACCTCGAGTTTGGACAAAGCGGGCCCGAGGTCGAATTTTGGTATTTTTGAAGAATGCTAGATATTGAATATCTAGGCTATGGGATTGTGTTATTGAGTTTTCATTGATATTATTGAATTAATTATGCCTAGATATCGTTGTTTCGGAGTCGGATTATAAAGGAAAGACGGTCTTAGAGGGTTGATTGCTATACTTTGGACCGAGGTAAGTGTCTTGCCTAACTTTGGTGAGGGAATAGGTATTATTTGCTATGTGCTAAGTGATTATCATGTTCATTGCATAGGTGAGGTGACGAGTACCTATGCAATGTGTGTCAAGCATGCCCGTGAATCTATTTTTATAGAAATTTCAGTATTTCTTCCATGTTTAGCATATTATGAGATTTTCTTTACTGGTAATTTATTCTGGATTGAAAGTACTGGCTGTTGAGTTTGAGAAGTGTTGATACGAATGATAATCCAAGTGTAGCGTATGCGATTGAGGCGATTGGTTATAGCTGAGACCCTTGCCGGGCATTTGTTGAGTTATGAAATTGATGTTTTCCCCTTGCCGGGTGTTTTGAACTGTTATTTTCCACTATGTTGTACTCCTTGCCATCTTATATGTTATTGTTTTGTGAGGAAGAGTGTAAAAGCACGAAGGGTGATTCCGTGCCATGACATTTGATTACATTGCATAGTGAGGAAGTGTGTAAAGCACGAAGGGTGATGTCGTGCCATGATTCATATTGATTATAAGCACGAAGGTAAATGCCGTGCCATGTCTTTATTGATTATAAGCACGAAGGTTAATGTCGTGCCATGATACATTGTACATTCCATTGTGAGGAAGAGTTTAAAGCACGAAGGGTGATTTTGTGCCATAATATTTGATTGCATTGCATTGTGAGGAAGAGAGTAAAAGCACGAAGGGTGATGCCGTGCCATTGGTTACATTTCTGGTACTTGTACTTGTTTCGTTGACCATTGTGTTAGATTGCCTCCCTTGTTTACTTCTATCTGTCATTTTGACTGCTTCATTTCACTTGTTTCCCTTTACTGCTCCCGTATCCCTTACTTGTCTGCTTATCTCCTGCCTTGTATTATCCCTGTTACCTGCTGTAGAATAGGACAGGTTATCGTTATTGTCAAGTCTAGCCTCGTACTTCGGCCGAGGTTTGGCTTGGCACTTACTCAGTACATGGGGTCGGTTGTACTGATGCTACACTGCACTTCTTAATGTTGTGCATATCCCGCATCCGGGCCTAGTGGACCGCATTGAGGGAGTCATCTTCAGTCCACCCAGAGCTTCAAGGTATACCCGCTGGCGTTCGTGGGCCTTGGTGTCTCTCCTGCTTTTGGATTCCTCATTGTCTTACTTTTTCTCCTAGTTCCAAGACAATTATATATTTCCTTTCAGACTCTGTATTTAGCACTCAGTTTAGATAGTTCGTGAGGTTGTGACACCCCAGTTTTTGGGATGTGGCGATGTTATTGTCTTTATCCTTTCATTATGCGTTCTTGAAGTATTATTATTTTTCTGCTGTAAACGTTTTGAGGTAATTTGGAATGTTTCAGTAAAGGTTAAAAGTAAATGAATTCGAGATATTCCAGTAAAGGTTTGAAGGTTAATGGCTTTAATACCGTTACGTTGTTTTATCGAGGTCAAAATATTGTGTACGTTGGCTTGTCTAGCGGGTTCAACGTTAGACGCAGTCACGGCCTGAAAGGTGGGATTTCGGGTCGTGACAAAAACAGCCTCCTGGTTTTGAAAGGAAAGAATCACCTGATCATGTATATAAACTTGACAAGGCTCTCTATGGTCTCAAGCAAGCACCTAGAGCTTGGTACGAGAGATTGTCAAAATTCTTGCTGGAACATGGATACAAACGAGGCAAAATAGACAGTACTTTGTTCTTAAAGGAAAAGGGAAAAAGATCTTCTAATTGTACAAATATATGTTGATGATATCATATTTGGGGCAACAACTGAGAAGCTCAGCAAGAAATTTGCTACATTAATGGGGAGTGAGTTCGAAATGAGTATGATGGGTGAGCTAACCTTTTTCTTAGGTCTGCAAATCAAACAAACTCCACATGGAACAATGATTCATCAGCAGAAGTATGTGAGAGAACTCCTCAAGAAGTTCAAAATGGAAGATTCAAAGGAGATAGATACCCCAATAGCCACAACTACAAAATTAGATGTGGATGAACCTGGTTCATCCGTTGATCAGAAGACGTACAGAGGGATGATTGGATCTCTACTATATCTTACTTCAAGTAGACCTGATATTGTATTCAGTGTGGGACTATGTGCTAGGTTTCAAGCCAATCTAAAGGAGTCCCATCTCACTACAGTGAAGAAAAAATTGAGATATCTGAAGGGCACCACTAATTTGTGCCTTTGGTATCCTAAAGGTAGTAATTTTGACCTTGTAGGATATGATAATGCTGATTATGCAGGTTTCCTGGTTGACAGGAAAAGTACTTCAGGCATGACTCACTTTTTGGGTTCCTGCCTTGTATCTTGGGCCACCAAGAAATAAAATTCAGTAGCCTTGTCTACTGTTAAGGCTGAATATGTGGTTGCAGCCTCTTGCTGTGCTCAGCTGCTATGGATTAAGCAATAACTCCTGGACTTTGGTATAGATATGGGATGCATTCCTATTTACTGTGATAACACTAGTGCAATTAGTATGACTAAGAACCCCGGTTCATCACAAGAGAACTAAGCACATAGATGTTAGGCACCATTTCCTGAGGGATAATTATGAAAAGGGAATGATCTCAATCAAATTTTGTGCCACTGATCATCAAATTGCTGATATATTTACCAAAGCATTGAAAAGGGAGCATTATGAGAGAAATGGGCTTGAATTAGGGATGATTAAGATCACCTAATTGAAAAACAAAAAAAAAAGGGAGGAGGAAGTTTTCTGGCTAGAAATTTTAATTAGGTACTTAATCATATTAATCATTGCTCAGCTCTATGTCTTTGTTGTCATACTCTTATTCCATGTATTAATATGATTCCCTAGTTGCTAATGATGTTTCTCTATTTGTGAATTGAGGCAAAATAAAGATTTTTAACAGGATGAACCTAGTTCATCCATGCCGGTTTACATGACTGACAAGGTACGCTCTCATCTCCATACATGTATTAATTCAAGTACAGTCATACATGAGTAGGACTCTATCCATTTATGGTTCAGTTCAAATTCTCGTACTTACCCAAATAATGAACCCGTTTCAAGAAGTTCCGTCACAATAAATTAGCCTAGTTTTAGGGGGAAAGAAACGGTCTAATCAATGTCAAATCACTGACAATCCTTAATCGATTAGTATCCTACTTGTGTTAATACACGTCCGTTATAATCACCCCAGCCACAAGTTATAAATAGTCCATCATTACCCGTAGTGAATAAAGCAATAGACGAACCCTGTTCAAGTCACTCAACACTCAAATCTCTACTATCTTTTGCCCTCTCTTATTTTTCTTTAAAAATTAAACATGTCGTCTGCTTCATCTGATTCTCAAAATCGTGACTACGATGAGGGAGTATATGAATCTGACTCTCCACCGGTCTACAGTTCTGAATCCTCTAAGACACCTAAAACCCCTGAATACCATGATACTCTTAAACCTACACCAAACCCTATCCCAACCCAAAAACCCCGTCGTGTCAAGGTTCTTGCACGAAAATTTGTGGCTTCAGGGTCACGAGCAAAGTTCTTGGAAGAGTTATTACAGGCTGAAGAAGAACCCAAACCAGATTCGTCCAGTGAATCGTTTAAATCAGCACATGAGGACGATGCACCTGGTTCGTCAAGTGCTGAGAAAGGTAATACTGAAGTTACCTCTGTGTTAAATTCTGAAAATAGATTTGTGCTGGTTGGGTCTGTGGTGGATGTGGAAGTGCCAAGTAGGCAAAGAAAAACTGGGAAAATTCTTGAGAATGAGGGAGATGCAGGTGTGAGGGGATCTGGGAAGGATGGTTCCACACTTGAGATTTGTGGTCCCATTCTTGAGAATCTTGAAGATGATGTCATAGTGATAGGGGGAACTAATGAAGTTGAGGAAGCCGCTGCTGGATTAGAAAATCTAATGAAGGAGATAGATGACCGTGTTTCTTCTGGGGAAGAAACCTTGGCTGAGAGACTTAAGAAACTGGGGGACTCATACAACCCCAAGACGAGAAGTACTCCAAAGTCCATCAAGTCTAAAGCCTCAAAGAAAAGGAAAACTGATGAGTCTATTGGTGTACATGTCCCAAGGGTACGAGCTACAAGAAATACTGTTAGAGAAGATGAGGAGAAGCTGGAAAAAGCTCTGCAAGAGAGCAAAAGAAAGAAGGCTGAGAAAGGGAAAGCGAAAGTGGGGGAGCCTGTTGAGGCTATTGTTGTTGATGAGGTGTTGGACTTGGTCCAACAAGATGAAGAGGTTGCTTCAGTGGTGGTCAAGACACCCAAGACCAAATTGGATAATACTTCCACAAAGAAGTCAGCACATATGTCTGCTACCACCGTGAGTACATCCACGAGGACACGGTCTAAAGTAAAGTCAAAGAAGAAAGTTCAGATTGTTGAGAAAGGTAATGATCCTGATTGGAGTGGAGATGATGAGAAGGAGGTTGGAGAAGTGTCGATTGACAGAGTTGCCATGTTTGGCAAGAGACATATTTTGAAGTAAAAGTTACTGAAGGACTTGGAGGAGACGGGCATGAGGTACTTAGTGGATTTTCTGGCAGCTCAAGGCTGGAAGGACATGGTCCTTCGCTTGGAAGGCAGGCTGGTCAGAAATGAGGTAGTGGAATTCATGGGGAATGCAACTGTGATTGGAGGAAGGGTTACATCATTGGTCAGGGGAGTTGAAGTCTCCTTTGACGCTCAAGAACTGGGAGTCATTCTAGACATTCCATCTGAGGGATATGACGACTATACAAGGCAGAGATGGCCTTGCTTGGATGGAATAGCCTCAACATCACCAGATTCTTTTGTGACAATGAAGAAGAGCCTGAGCCCAGGGCTGTGTACAAAAGCGAGATGAAGCCTGAACACAAGTTGTTCTTTGAGTTTGTAATTAAATTTTTGCTGCCCAGACAAGAGCGCAGGCACATTTCCAACTATATGGATCTAACGCTCATGGAGTGCCTATACAGAGGAAAGCAGATCAATTGGCCATCCTTAATCATCCAGATTTTGGACAGAGTGGTGAATGGCACCAAGGCCCATGCGATTCCTCATGTCTTTATCCTTACTGCAGTTCTGGCTCATTTTGGAGTTCCCACAAAGAAGGCTGAAATGGCTATTGCAAAGGATTTCTTTGGGAATGACACTTTGCTGACATGTGATTACACTGTTAGTGCCTCGGCAGATGAACCTGGTTCATCTCGGAAGCAACCAGTCAATAGCAAGGTTCGTACTCTGGTGCAAGAAAGCGAGCAAAAGGATATAGAGATCCTTCGTTTGAAGACTCGCTTAGTTGAGGTGGAAGGTGAGCGTGATGCTCTCAAAGCTGAATTAGCCAAGGAGAAGGAGAAAAACGAGGGTGTCTTACACCAAATGCTGTCTCTTCTCCAAACCAAAAATCCTGCCTCTTCTGCACCACCCCAAACTTAGGAATTTCCAGAACTACCCTCTCCTATCCTATCCTATCAAGTGCCCAGTTCGGGAATGTGTCAAGTGTGTTTGTTTCAGTTTTTAATTCTGTATTACTCATGTTTTGGTTGTCTTTGATTTAATCTGTTTTGGTGTTGATAATCCATGTTAATCAAATGAAAGCTTGGTGTTTTGACAAATGTCTCTATTTATGATTTAGCTTACATTATTGGTTTCTTGTGTTGATTAATCATGTTTGCACCTGCAGTTGCCTAAATTGGCCATGAGTAAGAATTAATTACTGGTAAGTATCATTTTGCAACTTTTCGATGATGCCAAAATGGGGAAGATGTACTACAGTGTTGTGCTGCAGTATTGTTCAAAATTTTGAACTTTAAACTTTTAAAATCTTTGAAGTGATATTTATAACCTAATGAACCTGGTTCTTGATGATTAATGCTCACAAAAATACAAAGTGTTGGATGTGTATACAGGATAAATGAACAGAGTTTGTCATCATAAAAAAGGGGGAATTTGTTGGCCCATGTCACTGAATGGATTTTGAAGATTGACAAAAGGTGTCTAGTTGAACCAGGTCCATCATAGCATACACTTCTGAATGAAGCAGTTGGATCACAAATCGTACAAGTCTAGGAGATATCAGTGATTGCTTAGTATCAAAGAACTAAGAGAATGTCTCCTAATACGAAAAGGTTGCAAATTGATAAGAGAAGACAGAAGTTGATTTCAGCTAGGACAGAAATAGAGGAAGGAAGTTGAGTTACAATCAAACTCGTTTACCAAGGAAGAGTTGGATCAGAATTGAATCATGGACTCAACAAACGGACTCTATAAATAATCAATGTATTACTGCTGAAAGGGGGGACGCACAAGTGCTAAAGTGAATCAAGTTGTGAAGCAAAAGTTCTAGAGATTTTGCAAGCAAAATTGTTGTGCGATACAAAGGTTACAGTTCAACTAGAAGAAACAGTTCCATTGTTTGTATATTGAGTCTAGTTGATTGTAGTAGGAGTTTAAATATTGTATCTTATCATCTTTCACAGAAGCAATTGTAATAGATACAAATTGATCAAGTTAGAGTTAGCTTGAAATCTGTAGAAATTAGCTAGAGGCTAGTTGATACAAAGAGGATTAGAGTTAGTCCTAGGATTACAAAAGAGTTTATTTTGTAAGTCCGTTTTGGCTCAGAGTTTAGTGAAGAGTTTGAGCAAATCCTACTGAGGAGTAGGTCGTGGTTTTTTCACCTTTTGAGCCAGGTGTTTTCCACGTAAAAATCTCTGTGTCTTTACTATTACTGCTTAATTATTCCGCAAACAGTAGTAAGTAGTAGACTAAGAAGAACCTGGTTCTTCTTATTAGACAACACTCGAAAATTGGGTACTGCACAATTAACTCGTATTATTGTGTAGTATTGAAGTCTAAAACATCACAAACCTAGGATACCCCTTTACTTTCATGCTTAGATTGTAATTCTTTTCAAAATCTAGCTTTCCATTAATTGTTTTCAAATATTTGTGTGCTTAGACTAAAATCCCCTATTATTTGAGCCATATTTGTTTATTTTCTAATTGTACAAATTCACAAAAGTTGTTTGGTCGGGAACCACACTTGTGGATCCTGGGGGGTGCCTAACACCTTCCCCTTAGAATAATTTCAAGCCCTTACCCTATCTCTGGTTATCAAACATAGTTGTAAATGAACCCTCCAGGTGCCCTAACACACCTTAAAATCGTTAGGTGGCGACTCTTCAAAAACGCAAAAACCATTTCCCAAAAGGAACGAGTTGTCCCAACCAATGTCATAAACCCTTTTAAACCGGGCCCCCGAAAGGAGTGCCTGGGGAAAAAAAGGGGCGCGGCAACATCATCGTAATATAATACTGTGAGGCATAACATCATCGTAATATAATACTGTGGGGCATAACATCATTCCCCCCTTTGGAAAATTCGTCCTTGAATGTTAACCGATGCACTTATCATTCTCATAACCCATAGCTCTTGCGAATACTTTAATATTATCCTTTCCGTTTAGGCAACTGTTCTTTGAATAAATCCAAAGTCCAGGGCATTCCCCCCTTTAAGCCTCTTTCTCACACCACGACTTGTAGTTAGAATCCTTCTAATCTCGTAATTGTTGCTACCTTCTATCATGTAGCCTATACGAATCTAACTTTGTATGTGCGCATATGTGACTCTTCTCACCTCTTTCCTACAGCTTTTAGCCAATCTCTTGGCGTCACTTTGTAAGCATATGCAGAGCTTAATAAGGTGTCCCTCTGGGCATCTATAAGTATACTGAAGTTCTTCGCTCGGTACTTTTCTAACTGGCTTGATCGTAGAGCCGTTATAGAATATAGCTACTGTACTATCTATCTTGCACCTCTAATATTAAAAGTGATTCTGCCATGTCCTCAGTCAAGATTTCTATAATTTTCTGGGTCCAATAATCAGACTCCTGATTTACTTTGTTGATGTAACTCTTTAGTTTCCTCTTCCCTTTGATCAACCTTTATGTAGGCTTAAGCTATCTTCTGATTTGTAGCTCATGTCCTTAGTTGATGTTTTAGCCCTTCATAGACGCTATGGAATATCCAAGATACAATCTTCTAACAATTCAATCCTTTGTCTATGACCTGAACTCAATTCTTTCTTTAACTTATACCGGCATCTCCTACGGCTGTATGATTGTCAACATATATGTTGCATGGATAATACTCTGAAATCTTATGTGCGTTCGTAACGTAACTAACTCTGGATCATTGATCAAATAATTCCTTCTGTTCCTTTTCAGCTTCCTTTAAACATAGGCAATTACTTTTCCTGGTCTTTCTGCCCCCTTGTTGCGTGCGCACTCAAATTATCTTAGTGCCCACACATATTGGAATTTCCATAGGTGCCACTTTCTTATGGAGTACACACAACGTTGTTGTGAGATTGTTGTTATAAGACCATTTCCTTTTTAGGTCACAGAGCTTAGGTTAAAGCATTTTTCCTTACTTCCCTAGCTAGTCTTTCATTGTAGTACTTAGGGAGGATCCTCGGACTCTTGTAAATCTGAGAGCTTATTACATTGTATATTCGACGGACCTTTTGATGTCCTTCCTTGCCTATAATTAGCCATAATTACTTACTTCCACGCCCTTGTACTTGTAGGGTTGCTTTTGAACTGATATTTAGACTGTCTTCCCAGTGGCACTCTCTTTTATTCACATAATACTCATACAGTACCTTTAACTACCCCAACTCCTATCTAAATATTTCTCAAGTATTACAATAACGTTAGTACAAGGATGAATTCACTATATTGGGTTTTACTATGTTTATCTTGCATTTTCTGCTGACTCTTCTATAACCTCCTGTTAAGCCATAACTAGGATCTTCCTGAATCAATTACTAACTACTCGTTGGCCCATTCTCATATCAATATTTCGCGTAATCTTTCTTGCATTATTTCCTTTGTCTTAACTTACGTCTCGCACTGGCTCCTTATCTATCAATAGTATCCCCGGTAGGAAACTTTACTTCCTTTCCTTGAAGTCATGCTCGCATAATGCTCTATAATCGTAGCATATCTGAAGGATTCAGATAAGTGCAATCTCATTCCTTTCTCATTTTTTATCGCATTCTTCCTTTACCATTCTATAGTTATTAGAACCTCTTAATTCTGACTTAATGCCATATCACACCATATCCCCCCTTTAGGGGAGTACTAAGATTTAGTGCTACGATAATCTATGTATAGATGTTTTACCTCTTCATCTTTGGCGTCTTATCACATCATCGATGATCCTTACTCTCCTTGCGATAATCCTTCTGTACCACGGATAACAAAATTTCTTACTTACGAGGGTGACACGTAGTGTAACTGGCACACATAGTCCCTTAAGCTTAACTTTTCTCACATTGCTTGCTTTAGGGAAGCGTCTTCTAGGATGACCTTTTTCTGAATTCCTTATGAATATCCTTCTGTTGTCCGTTCTATTATCGCCAGAACGCAATCTGAAATTCTCACGACGTCGACCATTATCAAATCACTCAGTCCCTAATTCATGTTTAGTTTATCTTGTTCACCAGCCCATACTGAATCCTATTATTTTGGGGTCTAACTTTTTCTTCTGGTAGTTGCGTTGGAGTCACAAACTTATTTCTCGAAATAAGGATATGGCCTTATGGCCTATACTCTTTTGTGGTCTTAAGTCCTGTCACCTCTCATATTTTTCTTTACTTGGCCATAGACTCTGTAATACTGACATCTTTTTATTGACCGTTTTCATCCATGTATCACATCTTACTTATAGTACCTCATTAACTATCTTCTTATTTCCCTGCTAACATTTGTGTGTATATATATATATATATATATATATATATATATATATATATATATATCACTTTATTGTGCAATTCTAACAAGACATCCTTTTACTTTTAGATCCCCTTGCTCCATCTACTGGCTATTCGGTTTATCTAACATTCTCTGTTTACCAGGGACAAAGCCATACTAAGATAATATTTATCCCTTTCAGGCTTCTAGTGCCTATCTTTGTAGTACTCATATCTAGTTCTACTATTTTAGAATGCAGCATCTGGGTGTCTCACAAGGAGATCTATTAGCATATTTGCACTATCTTTCGTAAATGTCAACTAATGCAAACAATCTATTCACCATTTTTTTTTGTTACTCTAAACCCAGCCGGATCCTGATATCCCGTCATTCTCTTATACTACTTCTGTTAACCCCCATAGGTCATAATTGGAATGGGTATGACCAATTGTACATATCTTTGTTACTATTGAAGGTAACTCAAAATGCTTATATCTCTCTGCCTGAGTTGAAAATACCGATAATCTTCATTAATTGGGTACCTCGTACCCTTTTTCACCTTACTTATTTTACTTGCTAGAACTTATGTCTACTTTCCGCTTCTCTTATTCCTTTTTACCGTAAAAGTGGATAGGCATTCTTGCCTTAGGGATCCCTTTCAAGAAGCTTACACATCTTAGTATACACATGGTCTGCCGAATACCTCATATTTATCCATCATAAAAATCATGAGAAATCGAGTTCCTCTTACTCAACTCTTCCATAGTCACATTCATTCTCTTACCAACTGTCTTTATGGATGTAGGCATCGTCGTATTATGAATAGATAGAGTTTAGGAATTTAAATTTCTACGACTGAGCTCTACCACACGATCTAGAGTAAGAAGAAAGAGTGACAGTCCTAAATACCCTGTAGCCTCCTGCTTATAAGTGTGGTACACGACACACCCATAAACAAGACTCTACTAGAAACGACTTGTATACTTCCTAGGACAAAATTGCTCTGATACCATTCTGTCACGCCCCGAACCTGGGGGGCGAGACCGACACCCGGTGACTCACCTATCCTTACAAACCAACTTGCGACTAAGGGACTCAGAGCATGTAATGTCATACTTTGGCCATGGTCCACATTGCAAGATAATTGCGAAGGATGACTAAATATCAATATAATGCTGGGCCGACAAAGCCGTTATAATTATACAACTGACAAACCAACAAAATATACATACAAGGCCTACAAGCCCAACATACTGCACTAACTGACATGATATGTCTACAAGCCTCTACTGATGGGTATATTGTGATTAGAACAGGGCCCCGACCTACTCATAACATATATACATATATATACAAGATGCACATAAAGCTCTAGACCCGGCAACTCCGAAAGTCATAGAGACTACCGATCAAGCTGAACTCTAGCAACACCTAATGAGGAGGTCTACCCGTCTGTTTGTCTGAACCTGCACGCATGAAATGCAGCGCCCCCAGAAAAGGGACGTCAGTACAAAATAGTGTACCGAGTATGTAAGTCATTATACTGAAAGTTGAAACTAAACTAATAATATATTAACTGAAAGCAACTGGAAGTCAAAGATAATCTGAAAATAGGCTTACCTGCTGATACTAACCCAACTCTCTCAATATAGTAAGTAAAATAGTTGTTCGGACTCATAAGCCTCAGTATATATATAATTGCTCTGCCGTAGTAGGCTCGCTCATAGGCGCTCGGCCATACTAGGCTCTGTATCTCGGCCAACTGGGCTCGCTCATAGGAACTCGGCCATAGTAGGCTCGGTATATATATTACCATCTGATCATAGGTTGCCAATAGGGGCCTGCCCATCGATTATAGCTCGATGGTAATGAAAATACTGTAATACTGTATATATAGACTCTCTTTTCTCTTGACTGGAAGGAGAAAATACTCCATTGAATATTGTACTATACGTAAATTTTGCGACATGAATTTTTTCTTTATACCTCGTTATCAAACTTGTGTAATTACGAGATCATGTAAAATGAAGGAAGAGCTTAGCCTTAACATACCTAGAGTAAGGAAAAATCTGTATGATATTCTTGGAGAAGGTTGTACCGTACTCCCTTAGAATCACAAAATCTCACTTTGCTAAGGTGCTAAGAAATCTCGTTGGAGTTTTGGTTGCTAAAGTTGGAATTCTTGTAGATGTTATGAATTCTTCTTTGTTTTGTAACCTTTTTAATAAGAAATCGTTATCAGATTACCACTTGAATATCTAATGTCCAAAGAAGCCAAAATGCCCATTTCTTTAAGTCTTTACACGTAGAAGGATTTAGTGTTTAGTATGTGACACTTTAGCTTGCCACCTTTCTTTGTGAATAATGACTCATTTAATTTATCCACCTTGCTGCCACGTTTTTGCATTTAAGCTTATCCACAATTCTAGTTAATTATCCACTAATCTCCTGATTAACTAGTTAATTTTTCACTAACCAATTACCCACATACTTAAGATTTATCCAAAATTACTTAGAATACTATTCACTTTTAGCATACTGTATACACCTTACTATCATGGCCATGTGGTACCTTGTGTGGCACTAGTCCATAAATACTGGGTATTTTAGCTCGGGTCGTATTTTATCCTAAAATGTCAAACTTCGACGAAATTCATTTTCTTCGACTTGCTTACCCTCTCACCTTCACGAATTTACTCATCACTTGTTTGAAATAGCATAATACTTATAATCTCCAAATAATCTTGTCCTTGAACTGATGTCAATTATCTTACGACAAATTTGATGTTCAATACTACATGGTGTATCATCGTCGTAATTTAATACTGTGGAGCGTAACATCATCGTAATATAATACTGCGAGGCATAACATCATCGTAATATAATACTGCGAGGCGTAACATCATCGTAATATAATACTGCAGGGCATAAAATCATCATAATATAATATTGTGAGGCGTAACATCATCGTAATATAATATTGCGGGGCATAACAATCACACAACCACGCGATCTAATCGTAGACGGTGAGCTCCCCCACATAGCTTTAAGCTAAAATCACATAAATCTGGATCCCACAAATATTCCTCCTTCTCAATTACCATGAACTCGCACTGTTAACCCACAAACATTCTTGTAGCCTCTTGTTAAACTTTTCATGAGCAATCCGAATTATCAGTCACCATCGCATATTCGACATTCTGTCGGGTAGTAAGTAGAACTCTTCGTAGACTTCATCAAAATCACACAACCGCTAACCTACTCACAAAAGACGACCCACCTGTGGAATTCCATATCGACATCTTCCAACGACGTTGCACTGGGTACCACTACTACGAAATCAGCAAATCCTCCTGAGCCTATGCTCGTCCACCGGGTGTACGAGTTTGTTCATTCCCTATTGACATCAACTGAAAGTCCGACAATACATTGCAACTCGAAGTCACGCCATATCACATAACGATAATCAAGCTCTTACACCCCTAAACACTTCAAGCCAACTTCATTCCGTCATATTCAACCTTCTTCAGCACAGTAGCCACCATTCCAAATAAAATTTGTAGACCTAGTCACTGTCCTCCATGATCCCAGAATCGCTCAAAACTTTTCTCAAGGCATGTGGCTATCCTACCACAAAATCCATATGCTACTCCGCCACTCCCTTCGGTTAAACTGTCTCCTTTAAGAAACTTCTCGACCTCTGCTTTTCATACTTGACCTACAGCAATTCAACCACCGCGAGACACCTCACACCATGTCCTTCCTCATCCTTCCCTGCCCAAATACTATCTCAAGGCAAAATCCATCTCTGTAGCACCTGAACTAATAAATTGTTACCAACCCTAAGGCTCCTCGAAGATCATCTTTCTTGAGCCATCGGCATTAGAAACATCGATTCGATTCTGAAGCCGCTACACACCAGCATCTTTGACAACCGCTTCTCAGGCACCATTTCACAACACCCAGCCCCGAAGGAAAATTAAAGAAGTCCATAACACCGCGAACCTTAATGCGTTCACACAAGGACGATGACACCACATCGCACATGAGAATTCCACCATGCTCGAAAATATCAAGTCTCGTTACTCCATCAACCAATCCTGAACATCCATAGTCCGATTGCCTTTCCTCCGCTAGAGTTAAATGCCGAACCTCTAAACCATGCACTGAGAAATCCTCTTTTCGAGTCCTTCACTGCCTCGACACATAAACAAGCACTCTACCATTACACCAACATTGTGAGATAACAACACATGAACATCATAATAATATGTGCATAGCATCGAAACCATAAGAAATATAGATACTAGGCTGAAATGACTGAACACCCTTCCGCAAGGCGATGATAATAGCATGCCCGAATAAGCAGGGAGAAACATCTTGCACCACGTATGCAGTACCACTACAACACCTCGATGCCCTATTGAAAACAAGTGCTCCACGTCGCATAAGATTGAGTAGGAAGGAGATGAAGGCATAGGCTCCAATGAAATCAAACCGCACGAAGAGGAATCAAGAAGGGAAGTGCTCCCAGCAACCATGTAGCCTCTCGAAGATAAGTACAGACGTCTCCCTACCGATCCGCAGGACTCTACTAGATTTTCTCATGACTCGTGAGACTCAAATGAACCTAGAACTCTGATACCAAGCTATCACGACCCAAAACGCACTGTAGGCTGTGATGGTGCCCAACATCGCCGTTAGGCAATCCAACAATAAACCATCACGTTAATTGTTCATTTTATTACTTTCAAAATCATAAATTGTATTAAGTAAGGAAATTTACGCCCTTAAAATCACGGGTACATACATAATTAGAATTGCATAAAAATAAAAAGGTGATAATAATATGCGAATCCGTAAGCATCAACTAGAATATCCCCAAAACTCGGTGCCACAAGTACATGAGCATTTATTAAGGAGTACAATAATAATGCAACATCCGTCTGGAATGTAAATAAGACGGGAAAAAGTAAATAGTATGACGGATACTCTGTGAGTTGCGATACGTAGACTGCAATGTAGCTCTCCATAAAGTCTCCTCAGCAGTTGCGCCTACACGCCTGATGACCATCAAATGAACCTGTCAGATCCTGCACATTTAGTGCAGAAGTGCACCATGAGTACGTAAATCAACGCGTATCCAGTAATTATCTAGCCTAACCCCAGAGAAGTAGTGACGAGGGGTCGACATCGATACTTACTAGATGTCCAATGAAGCAATATGATAAGTCATAAGCAGATATGAAGCACTACATAATAATAGGATAAAACGGTAACCATCATATTCTTTCGAAATTCTTTTAACGGTATAAATTTCTCGATCTCGTATCTATCTCAACAGCTCGGAAAATATTAAGTGCCAATATCAAAGGAATGAGGAATACCATATAAAATGACAGGCATCAGTGAAAGTATAATCTCGTGAATATTCGAACTACTAGCAATATAACGCACGATTATGCCGAGGTCGTACGACCCAATCCCGAATAATGTGTACACTGCCGAGGGCCGAGCGACACGAAACATAGATGCATATATTATGTTGTTGAGTCGTTCATACCGATCCACGAGAAAGGAAGAAAATTATTGATTTATGAGACACGTGCTTACAATACAGTACATAAGCACAAAGTGAATATAACCTTTACCGTTTCTCAAGTAACTTGCCAACAACTCAAGGTGATAAGGCTCAGACTAATATATATATATATATATAATTCAATCAATTCAAATATTACATGATAAGACCAATAAAAATACACTCTAATACTCATAATTAATCAATTTATAACAATTCTCAACTTCGCTCAAAAAGTCAACAAAGTCAACCCTCGGGCCCACGTGCCCGAATTCTGAAAATATTTGAAGATAAACTTTACCCATGACGCTATGAACTCAAATATATGATTTATTCCAAATTCCATGTCCAATTTCGTGGTCAAATTCCAAAATACCAACTTCTAGGTTTCTTCAAAATCTCATAATTCCCACCAATTTCCATGTTCAAATCCATGTATAATTCATGTATTTAACTCACAATGTGTAGAAACCACTTACCTCATGATTGACGATGAAAATGGCGCTCCAAAAATCTCTCCAAAGTCGGCTCCCATGGAATAAGGGAAGTGAAAACAAGACAAACCTCCCGTTTTAAAACAACACTGCCCAACCCGACCTTCTTCGCGGACATAGCCTTATCCTCACGTTCGCGAAGAGCATTCCTTCTCCAGCTCCAAAACTCCCGGTCGCGAACGCGATGCACCGGTTGCGAACGCGGTGACCAACTCCTCCGCCCTTTTCGAACGCGCCACCAGACACGTGAACGCGTAGAACAAACTCCTGGTTCCACCTCCTTCCTGCCTCTTTACACGATCGCCTAGTCCCACTCGCGATCACGAAGCACTGCCTCTTCCTAGGCTTCGTGAATGCGCACCCCTAACCGGTAACGCGATGAACAAATGGCCAACCGCCCCACAGACCGTTGCGAATGCGACCCTTCCTTCGTGAATGTTGAAGGACACACCAGACCTCAGAAAACAACAGTCCAAACATAGCGAAAAGACTCGTAGCCCTTCCGAAACACACTGAAGGCTCCCGGGACCCCGTCCAATCGCACCAATAAGTCCCAATACATGACGCAAACCTGCTTGAGGCCTCAAATCATACCAAACAACATCAAAACTATGAATTGACAATCGAAACCTTCTTTCAACTTTTAAACATTCAAACTTCGACGAACGCATCCGAATTACACTTAAACATTTCCGAACAAGCCCAATCTTTACGCACAAGTCATAAGTCACAGTACGTACCTATTCCAAGGCCCGAAACCTCAAACAGACATCGATAACACCAAAGTCCCCTTCAAATCAAACTTAAGATATTCTTAAACTTTTAAAATGCCAATGTTTCATAATAAAGGTCGAAATGCTCTCGGATCACCCGATACTCAATCCGAACATAGCCCAAGCCCGAAATCATCATACAAATCTATTAGAACCTTCAAATCCCGATTCCAAGGTCGTTTACTCAAAAGTTAAACCTTAGTCAACTATTCCAACTTAAAGCTTCCGAATTTAGAATTTTCTTTCTGAATCAACTCTGAACTCTCAAAATTCAATTCCGACCACACGTACAAGTCATAATACCTGAAGTGAAGCTACTCAAAGCCTTAAACCTCTGGACAACGCGCTAGAGCTCAAAACAAATGGTCAGGTCATTACACATCAAATTAAAAATTATGAAAGGCCAAATACATAGACAGGCACCAGAACTTGGCACCGATTTTCACTTAGACACATAAAGTTTGGATCTTTCCAATCAGGCACTCGAATATCCTCCCATGTGTTCCAATTAAATACAGACTTGTTGACTTGTAATATAGCGTGACTTCAAACAAAACTAAGCGCGTGAAGGTTAATATTTTCGCTGACATGGAGGATTCTGATGGTAAAAAGCAACCTTCTTTATAATCCCTTCCCCTAACCCGAAAATGTACTGTATTGTCCCCCCAAAAAACCCTAGTTCGTCTCTAACATAGGAGATCGAATATATTTGCTGCAATTTCT
>ML246923.1:0-22451 GCA_005239495.1 Nicotiana undulata
GGAAAGAGTCATTCACGGGAACGGAGTCCCAACACACAAAATGACCGGCTGGGTCGTTACACATTCACACAAACTTTAGCATTCTAGGAGACAGGCCTGTAGTTGTTTGTAATTGCTGAACTTAAGCATTCTACTAGCTGAAGTTTTGTTCTCTATTTGCTGTACTTAAGCATGTTTTAGCTGAAGTTTTGTCCTGGATTCAATAGTTTTGTCGTAAAGCTTTTTCAAAAACTTCAACAGAAGATGTTGAAATTATTTAGTTCATTTATAAAAACTTCAGCACTAAATAAGCTGAAGTTTTGTCCTGGATTCATTAGTTTTTTTCAAAAACTTCAGCAGAAGCTGCTGAAGTTATTTAGTTCATTTGTATAAACTTCAACACGAAATAAGCTGAAGTTTTGTAATGGATTCACTAGTTTTGTCATAAAGCTTTTCAAAAAATTCAGCAGAAGATGCTGAAGTTATTTAGTTCTTTTGTAAAAACTTTAGCACCAAATAAGCTGAAGTTTAGTTTTGTCATAAAGCTTTTTCAAAAACTTCAACAGAAGATGCTGAAGTTATTTAGTTCATTTGTAAAAACATCAGCACTAAATAAGCTGAAGTTTTGCACAAGTAGCCGGAAGAAGGAGCGTCTGCAGTTGTAAAACTTAGGGTATAAGTTAAATAATTTTAAAAATATGGGTACGGGTTAAATGGGGGCGACCAAATAGGGCGCCCATGCTATTTTTACAAAAAAATACCAATTTGAATTGGATCTTGCTGCCAATGGGCCTCAAGACATTATCCAACAGTGGCAAACCCCCAAATTACGGGGCATTTGCACCTATACCCGATTTTGGGTCATGTTTTAACGTATACCTACTTTGCAAAAACAATTGCAAACGTACCCACTTATCGCATAAACTTCAGGAATACGGATCTGATCACGCTCAACTATGTCTAATAAAAGACTAAGCGGGCGTTGCAAATATAATCTGAGTATTTAGCCTAGGGTCGAATCCCACAGGGAATTAACGTATCAAATGTTGTTGTTAGAGTACTAAATTCTCAATAATCAACTTTCTCAAAAGTTATGAATATCACTTTGTGTTGTTTATACTACTACAACTGAACAGAAATAATAAACTAAAGATTAACTAACAATAAGGTGTAAACAATTGGAATAAACGTCTAAGGTTATGGTTTCCCCCGTTGGTGAAATTCCTTCTTGTGAACTTCCTATAGTTTTGATTTAGTTGTCTCTATCAATCATGAACACTCTAGTTATCATAAATCTCTCTCAAGTAATTATGATAATTTACTAGACGCACTCTCCCAAGTTACGCTAGCTAGTTTGCATTACAGTTCACTTTAAACTGCACCCGAGGTATCGTTATCTCTAATCCAACCTCTAAACCCTCGGTTATGACTCTCGCCTATACTCCAGGAGTGGCCTAAATTTGCACTCTCTCTCAAGTAGATACATAATAAATAGGAACAACTAATTGAGGGCCCTTCAATCAACTACAACAATAACGTAGTTGAACAAATAGAGATTAACAACCAAACAAAACTATATTAATATCACAATTAGTTCATCCCCAACGGGTTCCATCAAAACCTTAGATTGGAAAAGTTAACTACTCATGATCAAGAACAATAAAAACCCAAAGGAAATCATAATAATCAAAATAAAGATCAAAGGAAGAAAATATAAAACTCTAATTGTTGCTTGTCTTCTCACAATGATTCTTGCCTCCTCTTTGTGTCTAAAATATGTCCAATCTCTCCAAAATACCATTTTTCCATGTATATATACCAAGTAGGGTCGGGCCCAAATAATTATACCTTCTCCTATGCGAAAAGGGACCTTTTTTTACGCCTGGACGCTCGCGGCCGCGGCCAAACGCGGCGCGACCGCGGTCATTTACCAGTACTCTGCTTCTGCCCGCATCCAAGTCCGCGGTCGCGGTTTCGATCGCGTTTTTCACCCTGTTCCGTTCGAAATTTGGACAAACGTAAAAACTAAAAGTTGTAGCCCTTTGAGTTAGCTTTCCAACCATATATTATATAATCCCAAATGGAGTTTGGAGAAAAATGTTATGTCCATTTTAGTAGACAGTGCACAATATGCCTATTCGAGTCTTCGTTTGTTCTTAACTATCAAATTTGACCCCCGAACACGATCCCGACTTAATTTCTTGGGCTTTTACTCAGACTTAAAAACTCCAAATCACTTGAATTCATTCCCTAACATTTATATAGCTCTAAATCACTCCTACAAGGCATAAAACACACAATTAGTGCAAACACTAGCGATTAAAGCTCAAACTCAATTAAAGTGCAATAAATTAGAGTGTAATAAGCGACTAAAATACGTAATTATAGCCTATCATCAGGGCCTGAAGTAGCAAAGCCAATCACACAAACTTCAGCATTCTAGGAGACGGGCCTGAAGTTGTTTGTAATTGCTGAACTTAAGCATTCTACTAGCTGAAGTTTTGTTCTCTATTTGTTGTACTTAAGCATGTTTTAGCTGAAGTTTTGTCCTGGATTCAATAGTTTTGTTGTAAAGCTTTTCCAAAAACTTCAGCAGAAAATGCTGAAGTTATTTAGTTCATTTGTAAAAACTTCAGCACTAAATAAGCTGAAGTTTTGTCCTGGATTCAGCAGAAGCTGCTGAAGTTATTTAGTTCATTTGTATAAACTTCAGCACGGAATAAGCTGAAGTTTTGTCCTGGATTCATTAGTTTTGTCATAAAGCTTTTTTCACAAACTTTAGCAGAATATGCTGAAGTTATAATTTTTTTTTGAAAAAACTTCAGCACAAAATAAGCTGAAGTTTAGTTTTTTCATAAAGTTTTTTCAAAAACTTCAGCAGAAGATGTTGAAGTTATTTAGTTCATTTGTAAAAACATTAGTACTAAATAAGCTGAAATTTTGCACAGGTAGTCGGAAGAAGGAGCGGTTGAAGTTGTAAAACTTAAGATATAAATTAAATAATTTTAAAAATATCGGTACATGTTAAATATGGGCGTCCCGTACAATTTTTACCCAAATTAGAGCGAAACCTTATAGTTCCTTGAATGGGCTAATGGCCCAATAGGCTTTACAAATATTTCAGTCATCAACCATATGTCGTGTCGTTAGCTACTTCCACTTCAGGCTGAATAACTACCTGTATTTGAGTTGCTCTAGTTCCACCAAATGGCGATGGCGGGGACACTCCAAATCCTGTTCCTCAGCCCTCAGAAATGGCGGCGTTCTCATCTTCCGACGACCCAAACCCTCTTCCCATTTTCCAAAATTAGCAGCAACAGGTCACAGCTTCTCATTAGAGCCACTTCACAACACTCGAATCAGGTGAACTTTCCTCCTTTCCTTTCCTTTATTATTATGTTCGTAGGTGGTACGATGTTAAAATTGACTTGATTGTAAAAACTGTACAAATCAACTGTTACAACAGTTTATTAACTTTTCAGCTGATAGATTTTATGGTATTTTCCAGGGAAGTGGTAGTGGAGATCAGCTTCCACGGGCTAATGCAAAATTAAACTCAAATTGGGTAAAACCAATTTGGGGTTTTGTATCAAACAATTTTTTGCCTTTAGCTTTAATTGGTGGAGTAGCATTAGGGCTTGCTAATCCTACACTTGGTTGTCTTGCTGACAGATATTATCTCTCCAAAATTAGTACCATTGGGATATTTATAATCTCAGGTCTCACATTACGTAGTGATGAAATAGGTGCTGCTGCTGAAGCTTGGCCTGTTGGTATTTTTGGTCTTGTTTCCATTTTGTTCTTCACTCCTTTATTTTCCAAGATTATTCTGCTTCTAAAGCTTCAACCTCAAGAATTCGTCACAGGGTTGGCTATATTTAGCTGTATGCCTACGACACTATCTAGTGGAGTGGCACTAACTCGGTTAGCAGGAGGAAACTCTGCTCTTGCTCTCGCGATGACTTTAATATCGAACCTTTTAGGAATTCTGATTGTACCTTTTTCAATCTCCAAGCTCATAGCTACTGGGGTTGGTGTGTCTGTCCCGGCTGAGCAGTTGTTTAGAAGCCTTGTTTTCACTCTTTTAGTTCCTCTTATCATAGGGAAAGCGTTACGAGAATGTTTTAAAAGTGTGGCTGAGTTTTCTGATCGAAATCGTAAGCTTTTAGCAATGATGAATTCTCTCCTCTTAAGTTTAGCGCCATTTATACAAGTGAGCAGATCGAGGTCACTGCTTTTATTGGTTAAGCCGGAAGTTTTTCTTCTGGCTGTTGTGTTAGGAGTGCTTTTGCATCTCATCCTCTTTGCTTTTAATGCTCTGGCATTAACATTACTTTCCACTACTTCAACATCTTTTTCAAAGAAGGAAAATATTAGTGCTCTTTTAATTGTTGCAAGCCAGAAAACGTTGCCTGTAATGGTAGCAGTTGTGGAACAGCTCGGAAATGCTCTTGGTGAATCTGGTTTACTGGTTCTTCCCTGCATAGCAGCACATTTGAACCAGATAATCTTGGACTCTTTGTTGGTGAACTTTTGGCTTCAAAAAGGGCGTGCTTCGGATAATTTGAAGACTGCTTAAAATAATCTCAAGTTCCCTGCCGATGGTGGATGCTGCACACAAGAAGGAACAATTCACATGTAAGTCATTGAAGTTTAGAAGTTCTAATAGAGATACTTATTTTTCTGATTAAGTTTTGATGGTAGTAGCCCCGTTAACCTGGAAAAATCATCCGTATAATCTCTCTGTGATAGTGAGGCTGATGTAAAATAACCATCTTATTGAATTTAACAATACTTATGTTTCACACCAAAAGAATAAAAACACGGCCCTCAAACTGGCCCCTTCTTTTCATTTAGATATCTGAACTAAGGGTTGTACCTATTGAACACCTGAACTCAAGCAAAATTGTGTCCATTAGACATGTCTTGCACAGTTTTTGGCGCAGCCTTAGAGCGTGTTGCCAAACGCCTCCTATGTAGAAAATTTAACCAATAAAAACATTCCACCTTTTCTAACTTAACTAATTAAATATATATGTAGAAAAATGTCAACCTGCACGTTTTCTGGGGGGAAAAGTTCTGGTCCAGCAAAAGCTTGGAGAGATAAACTCCCAAGTTCCATCCTTTCCTACTTCAATTCATCCAATCAAACTCAAGACCATTTTAGGCTCCAAACAACCACCACCTTCCTTGCCGTTGCAAAACTCAGTCTTGTCCCACCTGTTCCTCATCTATTAACCCCACAATGAACACTGCTCCATCTCCTCCAGTCAACAACAACAATTACAACAAATCCAATGTAATCCCACAAGTGGTGTCTCGGGAGGGTAGTGTGTACGCAGACCTTACCCTTACTTTGTGTAGGTAGAGAGGTTATTTCTGATACTCTCTGCTTAGGAAAAGCATATTTCCATCTCCGTCGGTCGTGGTCATTAGAACTCCTCAGATTCAAAACCCTTTAACACTCCATAAGAAATTTTCTAACAAGACCACCCTATATCGGCCATGAAATATTTATGTGGGGTTTTGGTTTCTGATGGTTTATTGTTGGGAGAAAAGTAAAAAGAAAAATAAAGAAACAGCCAAGAACTGAGGAAAGAAGTGGGTGGAAATACAAGTGAAAAATAGTCTTGTAATTGTTGTTTTCATCTTAATTAGTTTAGTTATCTTGTTTTCATGTAAATGTTTCAGGACTTTCTTATGAATCCGTTTGTTGTTATTTTCTTCGAAAAAATGTGTTTGTTTACTTTGTTTATAGATCTTGCTTGTATGTGATTACTCTCGTTTTCTTCTCGGTTGAGATCTTTGAAAAAAGACATTTAAAAGAACAGGTAAGGAGATTGCAGTGTTAATGTTAATGGGAGTGTTATGAAGAGAGAAAAAGTAAATAAATTAATCTCATGCTTTCAAAGGAAGTCTAAACACGAAATTAATCGCACTCAGCATAATTGAAAGCAATCTCATGCTTTCAAAGGAAGTCAAAGAGCCTGTATGGCCATGAAACATTTTTCATCCTTTTTCGAAAAATTTCACTTTTTTTGAAATCAATGTTTGGCCCTAAAATTTTTAAATTTTCACTTGAAGATGACTTTTGAAATTTTTCAAAAATTTGAAAAACAAAACAAAGTTGTTTTTCAAAATTTTTACTGGGATCACTTACAAAAATTCAAAAATAACCCAAAATTATATTCATGTTCAAATATAACTTTAATTTTTAACTACCATTTTCACTTGATTTTACAATTCTTATGTCCAAATGCCCACCAAGGGTGTGTTTGGTTTTCTAATTTTTCCATGTTTGGTTGGCTTAAATTTTTTGGAAAACATTTTCCTCATCAATTCATTTTCCTCCAATTGGAGGAATATGTTTTCCATATCAAGATAAGGGAAAACATTTTCCAAAACCTCAACCTTCCTCACCCTGTTTACCCTCACACCCCCTCCCCCCCNAGATATGAGTTCGGAGGTTTATGTGTTTCGAAGTTTACGGGTTTAGAAATTACAAAATTTACGAGTTTGAAATTATGCGGTTTAGAAGTTTATGAAATTTGTGGGTTCGGAAGGTTGTTGGTTCGAAAGTTTATGGCCTCATGTTTATTGTATCAAAATTATTTACGAATACTCTTGAGAAAATATTTTCCTTGATTTGCGTACCAAACACCAGAAAATGAATAATTACTACTTGTTTTCCAAGAAAACATTTTCCTTTATACCAAACACACCCCAAGACACTCACTTTGTCATGTCCATATTTCGTGTTTAATAGAAATTGTAAAGTTCAAGCTTTCAATAGATACAAGTAAATTTTACCTCCTATTGTAAAGGTATATACTCTATTTATTATAAATTAAAATTATTTTAACATATTATTTTTTATAGCTATCTTTTATATTTTATAGTAAAATATGTACTTATGGTATACCCTACTATTAAGGCATAAAATACGTTATTTAATTTTCTTTCTCTCTTTCTTTCAGTTAACACATGGAGCAAACTTTTTCTTCGATCTTTCTCTCTCTTCGAGCAAAATTCCTCCTAATCTGGCTGAATACTGAAATCGCTGAACATGATTGCCACATCTTAATTTTGCTCAAACAAGAACATTCACTTCCTGAGATGAAATTCTGCTAATTTTCATGAGCCAGAAGGCGAACAGGAAGGCCATGCTTTGGCACAGGAGAAGCATGGAACACAATCTTCTAATCTAGATGCATGGAACTTTTCTCTTCTTTGTTTTTAGGCACGTACAATGATACAAATATATTATATTATGTATAAATACACTCAAATACATTATATTTTTGTACAAATTTATTATTTTTTCACATGTATTTATGTATTCCTAAGATCTGTATTTTTTTAATACAACCGAATAACACTGTGTTGTGATTTTTTGTTGTTTGAATACAGTCAAATTGAATACGGTGAATTGAATACAATGTATAATAGTGAATATACGTGAATTAAATACAATGTGTACAATCAAATTGAATAGAACGGTATAAACCCTTCTTTTTAATACAACTAAATTCAATATAGTCAAATTAAATACAATTCAATATTGCGCTTTCCGTTATTAAAGACCCGTAATCACTATTTTTAGGCGGATTACCTCATTGTATTTATAAATACATTCGAGCGAATTCATGTAATACGTAATTAAACATATGTAATCCCTGTGTCTTTACTTCATTGTATTTATAAATACAGTTGCGTGAATACATGTAATACAGAATAATAGCAGCGAAATTTATGTGGAAATGATTTTTGTTGAGTTATATTAGTAGTGTATCACGTTAATTGATCCTCTTTCCGCTATTAGACAGCTGGACAAACCTATTTTTAAGGTGATTGTCGTTATTGTATTCATGAATACATGACGTGAATACATCTGAATACAGTCGCGTATAGCTGTACTCCTCTGTTTTAAGCGATTTTTGAATACAGTAGCACGGATACAACGAATACACTATTGTAATAATGGAATAATAGCTATAGCAAGTAATTATATATATGTTAATTATAGAAAGTTAATAACCACTAAACAACAGTAATTTATGAAAATTCTTCTACGTACCACCCTTAGTTTAGGTGTTTAAATAAAAACTTAAGCAAGTTTGCTGGGCCACATATGTATTAAGACTTAACCAACTTGCTTGGATATTTAGTACTAGTATGAAGTTTCTTTAGCTGTCTTTAAGGTCCGAAAAAGTCAAGCGTATATTAAAAGAAAATTTATATTGTTAAGCAAAAACTAAATTTAGCAGGTAGATTCATGCGTAGATGCATAACAATTTTGGTTGTGGTAGTATGTTGCATGAACAGAGGCGGATCCAGGAATTGGAGGTTGCGGGTGCCACTACTTTATGCATATAGTATATGAGGGGTGAAATATATATATATATATATATATATATATATATATATATATATAAATACAAAAATTGACTTTGTCACTATAATTATTTATTCAGTTGTTCCCTATTCCAAATATTGACACTATTTATGAAAATTTATGCATATGCCTCTAAGTATTATCTACAACTAGCTACAAGACAGAATTGCAGGGATGGGTCAGTTCGGTTATGATTAACTCAAATTGGTCTTTCAGTTACAAAGAAACTAAGTTGGATTTAGGTTCATTTTTATGCTGAATATATATAAAAGTTACAAAAAGAAATCATGAAAGAGCGTCTCTAATGGAATTTTTTTGCATAAAAAATAGCTTAATACTACATATTCTTTGTTTGACTAGATTAATTTACCTTTATCATTCTTGGATTATTTTATACATGTTAGTTGTCGAGTTATATGGTAATATGTTTAAATTAAAACCTTCAACGTTCTATAATAATCAACTCAAATCGACTATAATCAAATTAATTTTTCTAGAGCAAATAGAAAAGACAGATCCAATTATACTTCAATATTTAAATCAATATTGTGTCATCAAAAAAGGAGACATCATCTACTAACTATCTTGAAAACAATTATTCATAAAGTAAGAGATAATAATAGAACGTAAAAACAAAATAAAGATTGGTATACAAAATATTGAAAAATAAAGAAGAAGGGATAAACTTAAAAAATAAAAGGAAGAAAAAATAGGAACAACAACGAAGAAAAAAGAGGAAAAGAAAACAAAGAAAAAAGGGAAAAAGAGGTGAGGCCCTAGGGCCCAACCGAAAATAAAGGAAAAACAAGAAAAAAGAGAGAAACAAAAAGAAATCGCTGCTACTGGGATTCGATCTTGAATCCACAAGGTTAGGGACATCCTCCGGGCGGGTAGCAGGACCACTGGCACCCACACCATCTTTGTTTAGTTTGGGTGCCATCAATTCAATATATCGGTTATTTAATAGATATATTACATACGTAGTAAATATTTTACCGAAGCGAGCGGGTGCCGTGGCACCCCGAACCCATAAGGTAGATCCGCCCCAGCATGAATCCTTCATTTGCTCGATGTATTCCTGTCGAATGGAGGATTTGGGTACTTTGTGTAAATATTCATTGGATTTATTATCAAAAGCGGTCTTTCTGCATGCAAACTGAAAAAAATCTAAAATTAGTCCCAAACGTAGGAGAGCTGTTGGACCTATCTACTCACAAGGCGACTTGGTACGCTTTTCTACTTGACTAATAGCCTGTTTGGCCAAATTTGTTTTTGGGCTAAAAGTGCTTTTTCTGGCCAAAAGTTTTGACCAAAAATTAAGGTGTTTGACCAAGCTTTTGGAAGGAAAAAAAGTGCTTTTGGGGAGAAGCAGTTTTGGATAAACAGGAAAAAGTATCTTCTCTCCAAAAACACTTTTGACAAAAATACAGTTAGAAGCAATTTCCAAAAGTTTGGCCAAACACTAATTACTGCTCAAAAGTGCTTTTCAAATTAATTAGTCAAACACTAATTACTGCTCAAAAGTGCTTTCAAATTAATTAGTCAAACACTAATTACTGCTCAAAAGTGCTTTTCAAATTAATTAGTCAAACACAAACTGCTTCTCACCAAAAGCACTTTTTAAAGAAGTACTTTTGAAAAAAACACTTCTCAAAATAAGCTGATTTTAGAAGTTTGGCCAAATGAGCTATAATTATTGTCCAAATATTGCTTACACTTACATATCTTTTAAAATACACTAAAGTAAGCAAGAAATTTGACGTACCCGACCCATTTTAAACATAACGGTAATACAATTTCGAGAAGAAACATTAAGGCAACTTATTTAAAAAATAAATGAAGTACGTATCATCATAGACACTTCAAAAATTGATTCTTATCTTACATGGCTGAATATAATGAAAATGAAAAGAAAAAAAAAATAGTGGAAAAGAAAAAGAATGCATGATAGGAAAGGAAGGGTAATTATTCAAAACAATCACTTGACGTATCACAACCGTTAAAAAATCATCATCTCTTCAAAATAATACGATCACGAGCAATCTTCACCGTCCAATATCTAAAGTTATAACCAAAATACAAACAAGGAAACTCCAATAACCAGCACTGTCATGCCATGCATAGCAATACTTAATTCAGCACCTGAAGCATCCGCCGGCGAGTCATCGTTACCGGAACTAGGACTCAATGCCGCCGGAGACTTCCTCTTTGACTTCAACGTTGCCGGAGCTGGTGCCGTCGCCGGAGCAGGAGCAGCAAATATACTCATAGGTTGAAGCACTTTATCAACCTGACAAGAAGATAATTAGAAGATATGAGAATTTTAATAGTTATTCTTGAAAATGTGATACAAGCATTGAAATCTACAAAAAATGATTTTAAGAAATGCGAGGAATTTGGATTTATGCAGCTTAATAAGTTTTTTGAAATTTCAATATGAACTTTACATTCTACAACCAAATTTTTGTACATTAGTGAAGAGTTAATTAACTTCTCAAAATGTATCAAAGTCAGTTAACATTTTCGAGTTATTTTCGTCTATCAATATTTTACTCTTGGCTGTGTTTGATATGACAGAAATTATTTTTCAGAAAATGTTCTTGGAAATATGACTTACTGCCTAAACAATATTTTCATGGAAGATGTTTTCCGATTTGGGGGGTGAAAAATATTTTTCTCATTTATTGAAGATTCATAAATATTAGAAAAGAAATATCGTTTTAATTATATTTTTCTAATAAAAAAGATTGATAATGTCTAAGTATCGGTTAAAATAGTGAACTGAAATTAAGAATTGAGATACTTGTAAAAAGAATGACTTTATTCGCCTAAAAGTGAGGAAAGTCATTTTTTCCTTTTGGTCCCCAAACACACCCTTAGTCGTCGTGTTTTTATAATAAGAAAAATTCTAACCTGATAAACTGCAAGCTGACCATCAGTATAAATTGTGTTAGCCACAGTAGCATCATCAACACCGGTGGATACATTCACTTGGTTGCCGGAAGTCGTCACATTTAACGGAAAATCTCCCGGACTAGCATCTCCGGCTTGTGTTCTTAACGGATTACTAACAGTTTGAAACTGAGTCATAGAAATAAAGTTTGGAAGAACATGAAACTGTACCAACTGAACTTGCTGTTGAGCACTTAAAGAATTGATAGTGCCAGATTTAAGGTTAGAAAATGCATTATCAGTTGGTGCAAAAACAGTCATTCCTTGATTAGAATTGTTGAGTTGTGTATTTATTTGATCACCAACTTGTGTGACTTTCATTAGTCTGATTAAAGTGGTGAATTGGCCAGCTTTTTCTAGGATTTTTGTTATATTGGTTGGTCCAGAGGGAGCTGGGGCTGTAGCAGTTTGAGCTTGGGTTAAGGTGGAAAATTGGAGAATAAGTAAAAAGAGTGAAATAGATGAAAAAATATGGCGTTTCATATTTCAAGAATGGAATGGTTGGAATATGGAGTAAGGAAATTTGATCTTTGAAAGGAGAATGAATGATGTGGTTTGCTAATAGAGGAGAAGACTAGGGCTTTTATGGATAGGAAAGAATGTGTTAGGTGAGGGGGAGAAGGCATTATAGTTCTTATACAAATTATTACTACTTTTAACTTCTATACACTATTACATTATCAAGTTACATAAAAGATTATTAAACATAATCGTCTATCATAAATTGATTCACGACAAGGAAAACATACATAAGTGGTTGTAGAATTAAATCTAATAGGTTCGCACTAAAAAATGTAGAAAATTGACCGATGTTAGTCGATAATTGGCAAAAATCGATCGAAAACCAACAGATTTGTAGTGGTCGATAATCGTATGGTCGGTAGAGCAAATCGACCGACTTTAGTCGGTATTTTCCGACTGATTTCGGTCAATCAATTAAATTCCAAAAAAATATTATCGAGTAAACCGACCGAAATCGGTCGGTATTTTTATGTAATTAGAAATATACCATCTGGGAATCGAACCAGGATTTATACTTTGGCAAGATACTAATATACACTAGACTATGGTGCATTTCTTTTTAAGATTGTTTTTTATTTCATTTATAGTCTTTAATTACATTTTCACGCGAAAATAACCGACCGATATCTGTCAGTTTTATTAGAAAATAAATTACGACCGCTTCTTCCATTTCAATTTGTTTGGCATAGTTCGACTCAACAAGCAGTTTGAGAAAAAAGAGAATGATTTTGAAATTTGTTGTCTTTAAATAGAACATAATATTTGTGTGGCTGCTACAAGGCTTTAGTAATATGTGATTATAAACCTGTGGTAATATTTGAGTAGCTATAAAAATAGAAATACACCATTTATTCTGAAATAGATTAATTAAAAAATAATGTCGCACAAGTGGGACGAGAAAGTAATAATAAAATAGAAAGTTTGGTGGGAGGTTACAATTGCAGTGGTTACAAAAAGGAAAAAATCTCCACAATATTCTTTGTAAGACTAACCATTAAATCTTGAAAGAGAGAGTTGGAATGGAAAAGGTGGGGCTGAGGTGGAGGTTAAGGAACTATTACAGCTGATAATTTGCTTGAAAAGTCAGGAATATAATCTATGATTGCTTAGCTTACACTTGTGTGTATAAATTATTTTTGTAGGGTATGATATCTTTGCTGCATACTTAAAAATGAAGCTTTCAATTATATCATTTCAGTTCTTGCTTTGATGTTATGGGTTATGGGTTCAATTCTTTCATGTTTGGCTCGTCTTTTTTTCTGGTAGGAAAATGTTTGGACTTCTATAAATTAAGAATCCTTCCTTCAACATCCACAATGTAGCCATATGGGGTTTGAGAGTCGTATTTAGGGGGAGAACTTTACGAGACAAGTGTTAGTGTGTCACTTGTGTTTGCCTCTTCGTGAGGTTGTTCTCTCGATATTTTGTACTCTTTTTTTTATATAGTGGATTGCTCATCTCCGCCGTGGACGTAGGTCAATTGACCGAACCACGTTAAATGTTTGTGTCTCTTTTGGTAGATTTCTCTTTTACTGTTAGATTATTGTCGTTCGAGGTCTGCTTCACTAGCTCCCGCACGTCACCTGATTTTTTCAGTCCTAACACTATCACAAATAGTTTCTCTACATGCACAAGATAACGGTAAGATTACATATTCTCTATCCTCCCGGAACTCATTTGTGAGATTACACTGAGTATATTATTATCGTTTAAATCTTACTCTTGTAGATACCCAAACTAAGCTAACTTCTAATCTTGTTTTTTTCTTTCCATTTTCTTATTTTTTTTCTTTTTATTAATTTTTTTTACTTTGTGCTGATATGAACGAAGATAGTGTACCCGAAAAATGATGTGAATGAAGATACTCGATAACAAGGAAATTCTAATTGTTCTTGGAGGTTGTTTATGAGATTAGAGAAGTGGAAACCTGATGAGGGTGTGTTTGGTATGACAAAAAATATTTCTCGAAAAAATAGTCATTTTCTAGTGTTCAAGTACTTTCCATGAAAAATATTATCCACCAAAAGGAGGAAAATGACTTCTCTTACTTTTGGACACAAGTAAAAAATTTCTGTCACAATTATCTCTACTTTTAACTTCATATCATTGCTTTAACCCTATTATACTAGAGATTGACAAAGTACTTTAGGCTATACCAATTATGAAAACATATGAGCTAGATTTTCTGTATGGTCCACATTAGTTAATGTTTGTTTTTAGAAAATTACAAATGTTTTTTTTACGGTAAGCCCTCAATTTCTTTACTCTTTTGGTTCATAATTCAGTACACCTCTCAGCACCAAACTTAGAAAAGGTTGCGAGGAAACTTGCTGATTCAGTCAAAGCTGAGGACTATAGTTTACCTAACTGTAGATTAATTCGGTTAAGCAAAATCTCTAAACTGATTTGAAAACAGATTAACTTTTCGGACTACTAATTGAAAAATAGTCGGTGTTTGAAAAATATTCACTATTTTGCTGCAACACGGACCGTTCCAGCATAATATACTTGAGATTGGTGCACCTGTGTATGGAACTCCAACACGCGAAAAGTTCTAGCATAATATACTGGAGATTGAAGCACCTTTGTATGAACTTCCAGCATATTATGTTGGACTGATATATTATACTGGAACTCCAGTATATTATGCTGGGATATTTTCCGGATTTTGAACATTGTTTTTGTTCAGATTTATCTTTACATGAAAAATGATTAAATTTCGATTACTTTTGACACTTTGGCTATTTTTCAATTACCACTTGTATATCTATCCATTTTTTAACTTCTCCCCGTCTATTACCTAAAAGTATACCCCTTGATATATAACATAATTAAATCTAATACAACCAACAACATTTTGCACGAGTTCGAAATTGAAACTTGACAATTATTTATAGACAAGGCTTGGATTTATAAGAAATTGTAAACACAACCACGTCAATTACTTCTTGCAACTTCAGATGCTGTGTGATCAAATTAGTGAAGTTTAGGTTTCAGGTAAGCCTCCTCGATCACCTGAATATTCCCACCATTATTTTCAGTGATAGTAGCAGTCCCGTGCACAAGATATCCACTCGCGATAGGAGTCTTCTTTACAACGTTACTAAAACGACAATTAATCATCTTAGAAGCCTCTTGAATGACACCGACACGAGTTTGAGTCGTGGGAGTAGCAAAACAAAGAAGGACGACAAAGATGACTATTGTGATTTCTTTACCCATGGAGACTATAATTTGTATGTCAAATGATACAATATGCACATTATAGCTGATTGTTCTTATATGCACATTATATATAGGAATTTTGAGAGAAAGGAGTCAATTGTAGAATTGTTCTATATGCCTTTTGCAATACAAAATCCATTCACTTTTCGACAATATTTGCATCCTTGAGCAACAATAGTTCACCTAAGCAATTTCGAGAGGAAGTGTCCATTGTAGATTTGGTTGTATGTGCCTTCTCTAAAGCAAAATCCAATCACTATTGGACAATCTTGAATCCTTGATCAGCATTAGTAAAAATAATGTCAAATTATCCCGTATGATCAGAACAAAAAATTAATCACACAAATTGAGCTAAGTTTTTTTTTTTTTTTTTTTTTTTTGGAAATTTTCGGACATCGCGAACCTTTTAAAGTAAAATAAACTGTGTTAGGCAAAGTATTGTTCACTGCCCGAAATACGGGGTACGTGAACTCATGGTCTCTCCGCCAAACTAGTTATTTTATGTACATGCTTTCTAGAATTGATCTAATATTATATGTTGGCCCCATGCTCCAAAAATGTGGAATAGTGCACTTAGTTCAGTTATTTACCTAGAGGAATACTGATCAATTCATATTTGATACTTTTTTTACTTTCTTAAGTGTGTTTACCCTTAAAATCGGATAACATTTAAACTTATAAGTGGTTTTAAGGACACGTGATTTCACCTAATACCAATTAATAAATATGATGATTAATAATATAAATTAATGATAAAGTAAAGCAAACCAGTGTTGAAATGTAATTCAGCCCTCGAGCTAGAGTGCCCTCGAACTGACTGATACCAAAATAGTAAAGTATAAAGCAAGCTGATGAACAAGAGAGTATAAGCGAGAAAGAGTGTTATATTGCTTTGATATGCGAGAATGAGATGATGTTACTAATGATTAGAATCCCTCTTTATATAGTAGAGGAATTCTACTTATGGTATAATTCTAATTACAGAAGGAAATCTCATAATTAGCTAAATAACCGTTCTTGATTTGATCCGTTCCGAGATTTCCACCATGATCTTCGACCATTAACGGATATCTCGCCTTTTCTGTTATTATGTTATATTCGGTCTTGCTCGATGTTTATCTTATTTGGTATCGATCACTATTGGTCTCGATCTCGACAGGTACGTCGAATTCCGAACTTGGTACCTTATTATCATGCCTCGATCTGATCGATTACGGGACCGACCTTCGATCCATCCCCCTGGTCTCAGTTAATCAGTAAAATCGGGTGGGCCCGATTTTAACCGTAAACAGATAGTCCCCTCATTTTTTGGAGTGTAATGACAAGAAACGAATTGAGCCTTCGATCTTTACCTCGACATGTCATGGCATCATCTCCGTGACGTAAGTGACAGAGGTGACCGAAACTTTCCGTCGGTACAATTCCCGAGGTTATTAATGTGTGCCAGTTGACGGTCCTCCACTAGCAACTTTGAACCGTCACCGTGAAACCCATAAATAGGCCTATTTTCCACGCTTTCAAACTTTACTTTCAACCTCTTATGTTCTAGCTTTCAAAGTTCTTTGCATTTTTTCAAGTTCTTAATCTTCAAATTTCAAAGTCAACCTCTTCTTAAGATACCAAATCTCTTCATCTTCATCTTTCTTTAACTTCATAACTAAATGGCGAAAACGTCAAAGACTGTGCCTCAAAAGGAAACCGCTTCATCTTCTCAGTCGGTCGACGGGAAAGCGCCAGTAGAACCACGCCTTGAGGAATGCATTCCTGGGTGTGTGTTATCAGTTCTAATTTCAGGATCGAGAAAACCTTGTCGATTCCCGGTCGTTGCGAGCCGGTATTGAGATACATATGCTCGATACCTGCGAATTTTCTTGAAAAAGTGAAGAAGAACTGCAACTGGCAGAACAAAGAGGTCGTGATACTAGTCCCCGAGAAAAATATTATCACCCACGTGGAAAGGTTTTTGAGTGTTTACACTTATCCTTTCATGTTGGGTCCCCTCAACCCAATCATCGTGTTGCAGAAAGTACCACGTGACCCTCGGTCAGATTTATCACTCCTTCTGGAGGATCGTCATATTGCTCCGATTCTTCGTGAGCAAAGTCGAAGGACTCCCCTTCACTCTCGACCACCTCATCAGGTTATACAGCCCCCGAATTTACCGAGGTGGGCTAATAAAACTCCAGCGTCGGGCCACCAAGGTTTTCATCTCCAACATAGATGAGGACTAAGATCGAGGCTGGATGGGTCGATTCGTCAGAGTGAAGACTTCGGACCTGATTCCGGCCGAAAAAGTCCATTCCCCGAGAATTGGAATATGAAACGTAAGTACGCCCATTATTAGTTTCTATTTGTTATTTTGCTTCCTCGATTTTTCTCATCGACATTCTTTTTCATGGTGCAGCGGCTGCTTGGATGCCCGGTGCAATTCCCAACCTCGAGAGCTGGGTTAAGGACCTGGTCTCGACTTCGACGTATGTTGAGCGCGCCTGGCGCGACTTATTTAAAGGCCGATGGGAAGCCAAAAATCATGGTAAGCCCCTTTCATGTATTTGATGATTTGGTTAAAACATTCCTCCCATACTTATTCAATCTCTTTTCCTTTGGGTCTCGGGAAAGATGCAGTCATGAGGCCCCCATCTAGCGAAGAAGAAACTTCGATCCCAGTCCCGAAGCTGGTGAAGGAGAAAAAGAGAAAAAGGACCTCAACCTCCGAGGATCCAGAGCCCAAGAAAAGAGTGGCTCGTAAGCCGAAAAAAGATACCGTCCCCTTGCCTGCGGAGTCAATTCGACTCCTAAAAGAGGAGGAAGAAGAATAAGAGGACGACGCCTCGGGGCTGGTGGCCCGAGTATAGATGAGCACTGAGGCTCAAAAGATCGCCGAGCCGGTAGGAGCCAAAAACATGCTGCCTCGAGCTGACAAAAAACAATTTGAGATTTTAATTATTCTTTTAAAAATCACACAAAACAACATTGAAATTTGAGCTCCATAACTTAAAAAAATATGTTGTTGAAACAAAACAAAGTACTTTTTCTACGACATGAAAAGAAAGTTGAAAAGAAAGTACTCATTTTGTTGAGACGAAAGGATTTACTTTTTCTACATCATTAAAAGAAAAATACTCTAAGTAATATTTCTATTAGAGTGGGGTGGGGGATGGGTTGGGTCGGGTGGTGGTAACTAGGAATAGGGTGGAGAATGTTGGGAAAAAAATTGAAAAATATTTCCCTTCTTTTGATAGGAAAACATTTTTCTCCAATATTTTCCAAAACATTTAAGTCAACAAAACATGGGAAAATTGAAAAACATTTTCTTTCGTACCAACGGGAAAATATTTTCCTTACGCACCTAACACACCCTTAGCCCTTCAAATATTTGACCCTCAAAAGACCTGAAAAGGAACTACATCTTGCATACTTGACATGGGGAGAAAAGAAATGTAACATAGTATTTCCTCCCTGGAAAGCATCATAATACACTCCTTTATGTACATGTACAAGATTCCTTGAGGCAAAAGTGGTTACAAATTTATTTGGTTTACATAAGATGCCAGTTTATTTTCAATGAAATTCCTCATACTAGTTGCATCACCCTGCCGGACAATTCTTCCATCTTCCATGTAAACTGCACCATCTGCAAACTCTAGTTCTTCCAAACGATGGGTCACCCACAAAGCTGTAATCTCTTTAGATGTATCCATGGAGTTTCTCACTGCTTTTATTACTCCAATCTAGCAAAAGTTGAAAGAGATGAAGAAATTGATCTATTATTCCAATCCAGATTAAAGAGTCTCCTCACTAAAAATCAAATGTCAACTCATAGTGATTTTCAAATCTTCCTTCCTCTTCCAGCCAACACAAAAGCCCAAGGGAAAAAGGAATACACGAAGAACACAGAACAAGGAAAGGAATAAGCACGTCATGCAGAGAAGGCAAGTCATCAACATAAGAAGATTACTAGTATAGTCGTACTAGCTTTCCACCTTTCCAGAAAAATTTCTGCCCACTGTTTCAAATGGTACCATTTAACATATTTGACACTAAGAGGATGCTACCTCTCTCTGTTCAGTATGAGATGAAGTTTCGAATTTGAGAACATCTGCTGTACTTGGGACTTCACTGAACAATAATTATAAGCAGTTTCGGTCCAGAAAATGCCATTTAAGATTGTTTTGTTGGACAGTTTCAACAGTTGAATAGCAGGCTAACAGGACTGAGGCGACCGACTAGCATTGAGTAGCAGTGTTTTTCATCTGATACCAGTCTTAATCTGTTTCATTCATTTACTCATTCCGGCAAGGGCATGCAGTTTTTCCATTTGGTAGGTCATGCATGTGATTTACGCAACAAGTGAAAGATTAGATGCTACAGAGTGACATAAAAAGTTGTATCAGATTATACCTGATCAGTTTCATCCAAAAAAGTAGTCAGTTCATCAAGTAACAAAACTTTGCAAGCTTCCGCCAAAGCACCAGCAGTAGCAACCCTTTGTTTTTGACCACCACTAAGAGTGTGAACTGGTTTCTGCATTGCGTAAACAAAAGCACAGGCGTGAGAGTAGTTCCGTATTATATTGACCTGTTAGGAACCCCGGAAAACATATCTGAAGAACATACTTTCAAATACTCGGACATACCAACTGCATCCAAAGCTCTTGCCACCCTAGTCCTAATCTCACTTGGTTTTAAGTTCAATTTACCAAGACCAAAAGCAACATCAGCTTCCACTGTAGGCATCACGACCTGTAAGCACAAGAAATAAAGAAGCCATACATTTAAGAGTGAAGAGCAGAATAACTTTCTTAATACATGGCCATGGAAAATCCACTTCATATCAAAGCCAGTTTGTAGGTTTAGGTATAAACCCAAACCAATAAAACCATCCAGTCATCCAGCCAAACTAAGAAAACATTTAGAAGGCAAACTTAGCTCCCTGCTTTTTCCCTACCAAGCACATCATCTATTTCGCAGAGACCTCCTGAATTTATCATAGCAAAAGCATATGAGGCTATGTTATAGAGTCCTTGTACATTACCACACAAAAGGAAAAGGGACCAATGTAAGAGACACTCTAGAGTTTGCACTCTGAGGCATCATAAATCCAATTCAAAGAATAAAATGCAGACTTGGGTTAATGACAGAGATGTGCGCTATTGAATGACTCATGAGTGCAATGCCAAAATGATGTGGACTTCGCTACCACATATCCTAGAGGTTTTCCAAAGTTGTATAAACTGCAGCATCCACCCAGACTAATGGTCATACAGAGTTACAGACTTGACCAGAATTCGTGTAGAAACTAAAGAATCTTTTCAGATTCTGACTAATATAGATCTACAACAGAAGTTCTATGAAAACATATTAGTCCTTATGACGCAAAGAGCTGGGAAAAAAACTCGGAAATGATAGTTCTTGCAAAATCTAAACTCGACTAAGATATAGTTCAAGCAAAGAAAGAAACCCAAAAGCTTAATTACACTAATCAAATTTTTATCAAGTGGAGTTGATCTCTCTAATTTGGAATTATGCTTATACAAGATGAAGCATTCAATCTTCTGCTGTTCCACTATGATTTAAATTTTTTTCCAATAACGGTTGTACCCGAGCCAGCTTATGCACACTCTCGACAATTTCACCAGGTACATGTTACCTTGCACCAGCATAGTAACTCTAGCCTATAAGGCTTACGCAGATGGGGAAAAAATCACCAAACTCTTTTTGTCTCTGGTAGGATTTCAACCCTTGTCTCTCATGGTTTTCACCCAATTATTGACGTTAGGCAACACCTTGGTGCCCCTTATGATAGTACATTCTTTTGCAGTCGTTCCATGAAATCCCAAGCCTCAATTATTAAAACAAACCTATTTTATTGTTTAAAATATCGGATATAGTGAGGATTTATATAGGTGATCCTAACTAGGTTGGAATTGAGGTGTAGTAGCAGTAATTGTTGCTCCAATAAGTATCTAAAGTCTCAAGTTTCAGACCATAAATCTCACAATTTGTCCATTATCAACAATTTAAAAGTCATCAACACAATAGGGGATTGCCAACATTCTTGCTTAACAGTCCATTTTAAACCACAAACGACAGCCACAAATCTGAATATGACAGAGGATTAGGCAGCATTGCCATCTAATGATAAATATAAATGATAAAAATGGAAACTTTTGAGCTCAGTAGACACACCTGATGATCAGGGTTCTGATACACAAAGCTCCTTGGCCTCTCCACATACAAGAATCCATCATTTGGACTCAATAAACCTGCTAATATCTGGGATAATTTCACCCCAAAAAGAACAAAACCCAAAATCCCTTAATGCTAACCAGCCTTGCCAGAAGATACAAAATTTTGCACAGTTTACATACACAATTTAGAGAGTTTACCTTTAAAAGGGTTGATTTTCCACAGCCATTGGGTCCAAGAAGCATCCAGAATTGTCCAGAGGGAATTTTCAGTGAGCAATCCTTGAGAATTGGAAGTACTTTCCCTTGTCTGGAGACAACTGAATAGCTAAGGTTTTGAGCGTCAATTGCAAAGCTGTCAGCTGTTGTGACATTTCTACAAACACAAAGTAGGCAAATTATGGTATGATAGAAAACGGGTAGGCTTAAAAACAGGAAAATGTGGAGAAACAGAGATTGCCTGGGGGAGCGGGAGTAAATGGGTGGCAATTGCAGAGCTGAAGCTCGGACACAAACCGACTGTATCATTTTTACCCCCAAAAAAAGCTCGTATGCAACCTTTACTTGGGTTTGTCTTTGAATTGTGAATAACTCTTTATTTGCGTCTTCGTCTCACTTGGCACAAAATTTAAAATGAAAATAGAACTTTTGAATTTTATCCTCTTAAATTAAACATGTGATTAACTCGTGGTAGAGTTAAAATTTTAAATTAAATAATTTAAAATATGAAGAAATAGACACATAAAAGTTTATGTTGTGAATTTATTATCTACTATACATAGAAATAAATTTGATCATTATATGCAAAGGAAGTTCATCCTTTTGCTCCCCTAGCACTTAGTATAACATACTAAATATAATCTTTGAATTTTTGTAGTTTCAAACATGTCATTATTTATATAAATAAGTATCATTACTGATAAAATAAAAATATTTAAAAAAAAGAGTAAGAAACATATATTGAAAATGATTGGAAAATAAATAAGATTGAGTAAGTTTTCAAGAGAAGTTCAAAACAAATACTCCATCTTATCTTAATTTATAGGCAAAATAATCTTATCTTAATTTATAGGCAAAATACATAAAGACCTCATTAAATGTGTCCAAAAAATATGTTTGAACACTTTAACAAAACGCGTGTTCTTTTATCCCCCCCCCCCCCCCCCCCCCCCCCCCCCCCCCCCCCCCCCA